>JBBPTD010001385.1:0-10263 GCA_038093895.1 Boletus aff. mottiae
GGATATAACAATGTATGCATCAAAGAAGGAGACAAATGGAAAGCCACCTTCATTTGCCATTAAGGAGCCTATGAACCCCTAGTAATATTCTTTGGCTTATGCAATTCCCCTGCTACCTTTCAAACAATGATGAATGACATATTCTTCAACATGGAAAATGTCTGTGTTATTTATATTGATGATCTAATAATCTTCACCAAAACAAATAATCAAAAGGAACATGATCAGATTGTACTTGAAGTACTATGCTAACTAGAAGAAAATGATCTCTTTATGAAACCAGAGAAATGTTCCTTTCACATTAAAGAAGTCAAATTCCTTGGAATGACTATAACTTCTGACAGAATCAGTATGGATGAAGACAAAGTTAAAGCAGTTCTTGATTGGCCTATGCCAACAACTGTTAGACAAGTTCACAGTTTTCTTGGTCTAGCTAATTTCTATCAACAATTCATTGAAGACTATATACAGGTTGCTTGTCCTTTCAATGATCTTACCAAGAAAGACACTCCATTCAAATGGACTGATTCACAACAGAATGCATCTGACATGCTAAAAAAGAAATTCACTACTGCACCTATTCTCGCATTTCCAGATAATGATAAAACATTCTGCTTAGAATCTGATGCCTTAGACTTTGCCACAGAAGCTGTGCTCTCTATTGAGATTGACAGCAAATGCCATCCAGTCACTTATTCTTCCCATTCCATGTCACTGGAAGAACACAACTATCCTATTGCAGATAAAGAAATGCTAAGCATCATTAGAGCTTTAGAGCTCTGGTGCCACTATCTAAAAGGAGCTCGATTTGAATTTGAGATATGGAATGACCATCAGAACCTTCAATGGTTCATGGTCTGACAAGATCTGAATTGTAGACAAGCCCGATGGGCTCAATATCTTTCAACTTCAAATGGCTACATAAAGCAGGTACCTCTATGGGAAAAGCAGATGCTCTCTCTCGACGAGAAGATTATGCTAAAGGAAAAGAGGATGACAATAAAGGAATATTGGTCATTCCACCAGAACAGATTTACACCACTGTCTGCCTAACAACTGATGTCAACACTATCCATGACTGGATCAGAGATACCACCTTTAGATTAAAAGAAACTGATGTAATAAAATTATGCAAGGAAAATCAAGTCTGTATGGAGCAAGAAGATTTGCTAGCAGACCAGAATAACTAGATCTTCGTATCCAATGTGGACAATCTTTACATGGAAGTATTGCATCTACATCATGATACTCTGCTTGCAGGACATCCTGGAGCTGAAAAGACATTGGAATTAATTCAATGAAGTTACACTTGGCCTGGCCTAAGCAGATTAGTCAAGGACTATGTTTCACACTGTGATCACTGTGCTAGATTCAAAGGACAAAACATTGCACCTGCAGGAAAGTTACAACCTCTGTCTATACCAGATGGACCATGGCAAGATCTATCAGTAGATTTCACTACTGATCTTCTCCTTTGCAATGGATTTGATTCAATCCTAGTGATTGTTGATTGATTCTCCAAAGAAGTCAAATTCATCCCTTGCAATAAAGCTATATCCACCTTGGAAACTGCCAAGCTATATATGACCCATGTTTGGAAACAACATGGTTTACCAAAAACAATCATTTCTGGTCATGGACAACAGTTTGCTTCACAGGTGATGCAAGACTTGTGTAAACGATTGGATATACAGCCTAAATTATCTACCACATTCCATCCCCAGACTGATGGACAAACAGAACAAATGAACAGAGATTTGCAACAATACCTTCATCTTTTTACTTCCAAGAAGCAAGCCGAATGGGCTAATTGGTTGCCACTTGCACAGTTCTCTTATAACTTGAAGCGGCAAGCTTCTACACAGAAAACCCCTTTCTCTGTCACTCGCACATATGAACCGCACATTGGATTTGAGCAACACATTACTAAAGCACCCACTACTGAGCAGTTTATAACAGATATCACTCAAGCTATTGACCAGACAAAGGCTAATCTTGCTGCCATGCAAGACCAAATGAAAGCACAAGCTAATAAACATAGATCTGCTGTGCCTAGCTATTCTGTATCAGATAAAGTTTGGTTATTGACTGGACATTTGAAATTGATGTGTGCTTTTAAGAAGCTTTCCAAGAAGTGGCTTGGATTCTATGAAATCACAGATCTTATCGGGCCTAATGCATCAAGCTATGCTTGCCAAACACTATAAGAATTCACCCAGTTGTGAATATCTCTCATGTCGAGCCTTACAAGGAACACCTTGATGGTCAACCTACATTCCACCCTGGACCAGTGGAGGTCAAAGAGGAATGAGATGTTGAGTTTGTGTTACAACTCATGGCATCACATGATGTCATTCTTTTCTTTTCTTTGAACCAAGACTTCCTCAGACCGCTTCGTCCCTGGAACCCTTGCCTCCTCTCCCTTGCCTCCTCATCCTCGCCCCTTGCCCTTGTCCTTGCCTTGTCCCCATAGATCTCTTTAGACTCCCTATGAACTTGTATGTCTTCATCTTTGTCTTTTGCCTTGTCTCTCTGTCTTCTTTGCCTCATGTCTCAGACCTTATACCCATATCTCGGGTCTCTTCGTCTTCTCACCTTGTGTTCTCTTATCTCGGACCCTGTACCATTACTTTGTTTCCTTGTCTTCTCTTCTTTGATCCCCATCTCTCTGTCTTCTTTGCCTCATGTCTCAGACCTTGTACCCATATCTCGGGTCTCTTCATCTTCTCGCCTTGTGTTCTCTTATCTTGGACCCTGTACCATTACTTTGGTTCCTTGTCTTCTCTTCTCTCTGATCCCCGTGTCTTTGTCTTCTCTGTACCACTATCTTGGTTCCTTAGATCTCCTCGGACTTCCTCATATCTCCCTGTCCTTGTTCTTGTTTCCTTTCTTGTCTTGGTCCATGCGCAGCCATGCACAGTATATAAACTCTCGCCTATGTACCTTGTACCTTATCTTAGTCTACCTTAGGGTTTACGCCCCTTAGGGTGGACATCCTAGCCCCCCTACAAGTCTGCCCACCAAGGCAGGTCTTGTACTCGAACTCTTGTTCTCACACTCACCCACAGCATGTCGTCCCCTTGATCCCTCCCCGTCATCTATGAGTTGGGATGTCATCCCTGAAATGACCCCTCTGTGAGCCCAGCACTCTCCCCTGTCCTGGAGATGACTCAGCGACCACCCATCCTTGAACCACACATGCTGGTGGAGTCTTATCCTTGTCTTTGCTCCTCGCTTGATCACTCTGATCCTCACTGTCTCTTCACATCCTCCCTTGTCCTTCGCAGACCCACCGTCCCCTGTGATCCTCATCTTCCACTGCCATTCACAGCATCTGTCAATTGCAGGCTATGCCTTCCTCCTTTGTCTCTTTGTTTATCATCGTATGACTCTTACTTACACTTCTCATTGTATGATACTTACTTAGTCCCCTCCACCCCCCTGAGTTGGTTACTGATACCGTTCCCTGTATCCTATAACCCTGAACTCTTCGTATATACATAGGATACAACTAGGACCCCCCTGTACACCTTCGGGTAGCCCCCCTTGTACCTTGTATCAACATCCTTGCATCTCCTTGACGGCTACCTTAGAAGGCCAGCAACCTTGAACCTCCTCTCCTTGTGACTGTGTGTCCCTTCGTCCCTGAGGAATCATGCCCTCTATCTTCGCCCCTTGAACATGTAGCCCACCTGCTGGCTAAGGTTCCACTTCTTGGTTCTACCGGCCGTTGCCACTACAGTAGGACCAGTCGTAACAGTTTGAAGTCAACTACATCACCGACTTGAGATGGAAAGGTCGCCACCTTGAATTCCTCGTCCATTGGCAAGGATATTCTGATGAAGATCACACTTGGGAACCTGAATCTAATCTGTTAAATGCCAAGACAGCTATAGATGAATTCCATAATGCACATCCTAATGCACCTAGATGGCTATGGATGACATCATTCAAATTCTTTGATTTATTCAAGGATTATTGCAAGCCCACACCTGAAGTACCAGAAAATTGTCTTCCATTTGATTGACTTGATGTTGATTAAATCCCTGGGGAGTGTCAGGGTTAACAACACATATATTCATACTTCCAGTAGAGCCTTGCTCCCATAATGTTGTCATTCGCCACTTCCCTTGCTCTCTTCTATTGCACCCTTACCTATGCAAACCCATGCTGTCTTAAATGGGTTATCAATATGCCTGGCTTGTTACCTCACCAATCCACATGCTTCAGTGATCCCACAGAAATCCACAAATATTATGAAAACACCCAAACATCATTCATTACCTGGATAAATTCCCTAGATGTCTTTGTTGATGATGCAGGTGACCTGCTCATCAATTGGGC
Organism: Boletus aff. mottiae; assembly: GCA_038093895.1. Lineage (NCBI taxonomy): Eukaryota > Fungi > Basidiomycota > Agaricomycetes > Boletales > Boletaceae > Boletus > Boletus aff. mottiae. The sequence goes on from JBBPTD010001385.1 coordinate 4,345, forward strand.
TGGTGCACCTGGTCCTTCTTGGAATCATGGTTTCCCTGACCACTGGAATATGGTCTATGAAAATAATAGTGAGATGTTCACTACGCATAACACTCACTCTATTTGGGGATCAGAGGATGAAACTGTCTCTGATCTTGATACTCCCCCTGCTTCTGACACTTGGGATGATGTGGATTATGCACAGGATTTTTCTGCCAACTTTGATGAAACCGGCTGGCCACATGGCATTTGGAATTGGGACAATCCACATCCCATCCCATTCTTTTGGCCACCTACCTTGTTGGCTGATGCAGATCAGCATCACATATTGCATGACTGGCATGCTGCAATGCTGTGGCCGTTTGATGAGTCCTTGATCAATCAGGATGCTGATCATAGGAGGGGGGTAGTGTTACACACACCCCTCTTTTTCCCCTATTTTTCCTTATTTGTCTAGATGCTCATTCACTTACTATTTACTGAATACTCCAATAGCCCCTATGTTCGCTCACTTGCTTACTTTGCCACAAAGCCCAACATTCTCCCATGATATTGATCTTGAGGCTATGTGCTCCAGACTTACATGAGTTGCACCTCATGTGCACCTCATGCCCCCTACCCAACACATGCCCACACAGGTCTGCTTATCCTCCAATAAACATGCAACTCATGTTGCCTCATGTTTCCCAGTCTCAGTCCTAGTAATACAAGTATAATAACTGTAGATAAGCACTGCAAGGTCTGTGCACATGTACTAGTATAAATACTATAGCCAAGTAGTCCAAGACTCCCCAGTCTTGTTCTCCTAGAACACTCACACTAGTACTCTTGTCACTTCAAACACTAGACCCTTAGGTGGATTCTGGTTATTTCACAGAGAGCCTTTCAAGTTGGCAATGAAGAAGCCAAGCCATGCTAACGATGAGGGCTGGAATGGTGAGCAAGGTGTTATTGACTACCAAATTGCAATGTTTGAGATGGAGTTGCAGAGAATTCTCACATTGGATGACAAGAGCCCATTGGTGACTTAGCTGAGACTATAATACAGTCAAAGAGCAGCACTCAAGGACATACTTCAGTAGTAATGGGCTCAGCAGATAAGACAGTGCAAATTACTCCAAGGGATTCTGGATATGAGAGAAGAGCTCCTTTCCAGCTGATGCAAAGTATGAGATACCTAAAATACCTGTTGGAATGAAGTGCCGAAGTGATCAACAACTGGCCACACCAAGAAAGAAGAGAAGGTCTTAGCGGTTTGGATCTCACAGCTTGAAGTTCAGGCCATTGAAATACCATAGAGAAGTCCATTGTATTTACAAATAGATCTCACAAGATAATGTATATGGTGGATATTTACAGAGTTGTCAGGTTTTCAAACAGTTTCTGCAGGAAGGGGATTGATGATGCTGCTGACATTACACTACACCTAATGCTCCTTGACCTCAGCTATTACGATTGCTACAATAAGCACTTGGACTTAATGATTTTCTTTCTCTCTCAACCCCTATCTATTCCTTTCATGCACTCACATGCATTCTTTTTCATCTCTGCTCCATTGCTTCTATTTTACGACATGCATATCTCATCTCCCATATCTATGCTTCTCAATCACATTAGATATGCACTGCAGCCTCATGCTGCCACATACATGCACACAACACATATATGATTGTACATGCCTTTCCCTCATATTACCCAGTACCAAGGATACTTACTATATATAGCAGTAGCATAGCTTGGTCTGTGCATATGTACTAGTAGTATAAATGCTATTCCCAAGTAGACCAAGACTCCCCAGTCTTGTTCTCTTGGAGTTCTTCCCTTAAAGGCAACTCTACTCTCCTCTTCTCTTGTCTTTCTCTAGCCCAGAGCGACCTAGCAAGCTTCACTTAACAGTGAGTCTTTAAGGGCTGTTTCACTAGAACAAGACTGTTCAACTTGCTACCTCACTTGTGGATGACTGTTGAAGCAGATCGCCGAAGTACCCTGATGAAGTTTCCTACTGCACACACCACCCTTATGTTCACATCCCATTCACCAGTACATCCAAGGGGATACAACACACTTTACAGAGCTCAAGACATCTTCTTTATGTCTACTCAACCATCTTATGTCGCATCAGTAGAAGGATCATCACTCATATCCAACAGGCACATATCAGAGGTTTGGAAGTGGTTCAGGTCAACTCAAGAAGAAAACGAGTTGTTAAATTTAGTTTACCCTCCAACACCAGTAGTAGAAGCAGAGGAGGCAGGGCTAGCAAATATAGGTCAAGCGCAACAGCCAGGAAGCTCATCCCCATCATCTCTCATCCTTTCGGACTATGAGAGTCTACTGAAAGCACCAGTTGCTCCACATGCCCCCTCAGTCAACAGTGAAAGCTACAACTCAAACGAGTACGACCCCCCAGCACAAGAGCTGATCCCAGTGGCATTAGTGCCATTATTTGTGCTGGAGAGAGTTGTTGAGTGGCTCATCAATGGGCTTGTGGACAGAGTCAGGAGAGAACAGATTAGAGAAAGGGAACCTACCTCATATCATTGACCAGAACACCAAAGGAGGCAGAGGAAAGTGTGGCCAGCAGCCACTAGGATAAGGGAACCAAAGATGTTAGTTCTCTGGCAGTTTGACGACAAACTCCAGAACACCCCATCCCTTAGACCATGAGACAAGTGTTACAAGGCGAAGAAATGCCCCACTCTAGTATCACATGTAGTGGAACCTAGAATACGCTGCTTACAAGTACCAAACCCCCCTCTGCCATTGTAATCTAATCCATCATATTTGTTTTCGATCAAGGAATATTTGAAACAAATCTCCTAACCAATGATCTGAACGCCGCAGCCACACAAGAATTCATGGCACTATTTGATTTCTTTCTTCAAGAAAGAGACACACAGAATCTACAAGTGCTATGCTGCATCCAAGAAATACAAAACCTACAAGCACAACTTCAAACAGTCACAGCATCAAATGCCACAGGAGGCACTACCCCTAAAATGAGCAAAGTGTTCCAAGACCCTGGAAACTTTAATGGCTCAAAAGGAAAGTTCAAAGAATGGTGGACCAAGGTCAAAGCTTGGATAGGTGAAAATCCCACCATATTCCCACAAGGTTCACACAAGGCAGTAGTAGCTGTGCTATCACACCTCGAAGGACAAAAGGCAGGCGGTTTCGCCCATACAAGGATTGATCAGCTATTAGCCAGAAGAACATACACATGGGTGGAATTAGAAGAAGAAGTCAAAGCACTCTTCAGATCTGTCAATCAGACCGAATTGACTAGGCAGAAGCTGTGTGCCCTCAAACAAATGGAATCAATGCCCATAGATGATTGGATCATTAACTTCCAAAGGTACGAACCACAAGTGGGCATGGACCCTAAACATCTCATTGAGCTCATAGAGCAACATATCCAGCACTTGATAATCAACAAAATCCTCTTAGATGGAACTTGTCCAAACACGGTTCTCGCTTACCTCACTAAGATCAAAGAAGTAGGCACAAGGAAGCAATTAATAAGCTTCATACACAGCGGTAACTCCCGCAGATCCAGAGATCCCAATGCCATGGATATAGACACCTTTGAATGAAGACCCTCAATGTCCTTGGCACAAAGAAGGTGCTACAACTGTGGTGGTGGACACTTTGTCAAGGACTGCCCAAAACCCAAGCTTGCATGCACAGACTGCAAATGGCTTGGTGGAGGACATAAGAAGGGATGCCGATGAGGAGGCTGCAAAGTCAGGGATATTGAAGAAGAAGGTGCTGATTCATGGGATCATGACTCATCCAGCCTGGATCTGTAACAGATGCTATAACTCATAACCTTTATTCTCATCTTTCCTATTCTCTTATTGCTTACCTCAGTCACTCGCATGACACTTAACAGATAACCCTTGCAACTCTTATCTTATCAAGTCATGTGATCCCTATCACATCAGCAGTCACATAACCTTATCTCTTATCTTAGCTGTACAACACATGTTGTACACATGTTATCCTCATGCTCACCTTATACCTTTCCCTTTGACTCACTTTCCCTTATTGTCCAATAGCATTGTCCCCTCTTATCTAGGCTATGCTTATCTTGCCTCATGGTAACCAGTATCAGAGATACTTACTACTTATAGTCTCTACACAGCTTGGTCTGTGCATGGTCTCTCTTAGTATATATAGTCGTACTCTAGTTGAAACAGACACTATAACTCGCAATCAAGTTTTGCCTCTGATCACTTACCACATAGCTAACCCTTAGCAGATAACCCTTATCTTATCAAGTCACGTGATCATGGATCACTCTAGACTTTAGTCATGTACTAGTCACATGACCTTATCTCAGCTGTGCAACACATGTTGTATTCATGTCATCCTCATGCTCACCTCATGCTTTTCCATTTGACTTACTTTCCCTTATCATCCAATAGCATTAATCCCTCTTATCTAGGCAGTGCTTATCTTTGCCTCACAGTATCCAATGTCACGGTTAGTTACTACTTAAGGTCTAGCACAGCATGGTCTGTGCACAGTCTCTCTTAGTATATATAGTCGTACTCTTAGTAGTATAGACCCTAGTCTATTCCTCTTGATCATTCCCTGGTCTTCTAGTCAGAAGGCTCTAGCCTTACTTGTTGTTTCCCTAATCTTCCCTTGAGGCCTACAAAGCCTAATAGACCTTCTCGTAACAAAGGCATAGCACTCCAGCAAGAGCTTATAGGACTACTCAACTATTGTCAAGACTTAGATTGTTTCACTAGTAGTATACTCTCCAGTCTATTTCTCTTGTTCTCTTCCCATTGTTCTCTAGAAGGCTCTAGCCTTGCAATAGACCCTGTTGCCATCCTCATAGACTCATAGCAAGCGTCATATTGGACTCTTGAACAGCCATTGTTCTCCATTAGAACTTTAGTCGTTACAGGATCAAGCTATCCATGGCATGTCATAGGATGAAATGAAAGCATACTTCTTCGATCTCCAAGTGACAGAATCCAAGAAGGGAAAAGGGAAAGCCACATGAACAAACCAGATGTTCATGTGGATATAAAAAAGGTATGATTTAATTTATCTGATGACAATAGGTTTTTACCACTGGCTGGTGAAAAATCTGACGAATCAGACAATGAATCATCACAGCCAAGTGGGTCTTTCTTAGTGGAGCTCAGCAGGGGCTTCACACCTCAACATTCAAATCCTGGAAGAAGCATGTGTACGGAGTACAAACCTACAGAAGGAGATCTGTATGACCATCCAAATCTCTCCTTCTCACATGAAGAATTTCATCACCAGAGACACACTGCTTGACAGTGGTGCAAACATAATATTCATTGATTGTGCTTGGGCTCAGAAGCATTGTTTACCCTGACCCCTTTGCACCACCCTATTTCTATATACAACATGGATGGAACTAAGAATTCCACAGGAAATATCATGCATTCCGCAGAAGTAATTATTGATTACCAAGGGTGCAGAGAATGTGTCACAGCAGAGATCACAGATCTTGGAAAGAATCAGATGATCCTGGGCTTCTTCTGGTTGAAGAAGCACAATCCTATTATAGATTGGACCAAAGGCATGGTTGAAATGACACATTTCCCACAAATATGCTTTTTCCTGCAGGATAAGGAATCATTCCTATGATATGCTAATAAGGAAGAAGAAGAAAACACATATCTCACTTATACAGTCTGTGCGGCTTTAGATAAGCCTACCCCTAAGGCAGAAATGGCAGATGAACTCATCCAAAAGGAGTTCCACAATATTTTAAAGTATTTCACAAAGGAGAGTCTGAACGAATGCTGATTTGGAGACCATGGAATCATGCCATTGACATGAAGGATATGTTTACACCCAAGAAAGAACATATCATTCCCCTGTCTGTCACAAAGCAACAGGAAGTTTCTGAGTTCATAGACAATCAGCTCAAAAAGGGGTATATTAGAC
>JBBPTD010001386.1:0-10260 GCA_038093895.1 Boletus aff. mottiae
GTGCACAGACCAAGCTGTGCTAGACTTATAAGTAGTAACTAACTGTGACACTGGGTACCGTGAGGCATAGATAAGCACTGCCTAGATAAGAGGGTTTAATGCTATTGGACGATAAGAGAAAGTGAGTCAAAGGGAAAAGTATGAGGCGAGCATGAGGATGACATGTGTCTAACATGTGTTGCATAGCCGAGATAAGGTCATGTGACTGATCACGTGACTAGGGTCTAGATGAGTCTGTATCACGTGATGTGATAAGATAGGAGTTTATCTGCTAAGGGTTAGCTATGTTGTAAGCGATAAGTTATAAAGTCGAATTGCGAGTTATAGCGTTTGTAACAGATAGGGCATCAGGACCGGCAAGAAGGCAGCCTGGGACATGGATCATTTTTAGGTCAAAGTCCACAAGATCCAGAAGCCAACATGCTTGACATTGGTTGAGGTTCTGGGCCTGGTGGAAGTAAGTGAGATTCTTGTGATCAGTGAATACTTGGATGGAAAAAGGGGAGCCGTGGAGGTAATGACGCCATGCTTTGAGAGCACGGATGATAGCTAGGAGTTCACAGTCATAGATATCATAGTTTCATTCCACAGAGGAGAATGAAGTGGAGAGATAGGAACAGGGATGCCAATCACCATTGACATCAGTCTGTAAAAGAATAGCTCCCAAAGCATATTTCGAGGCATCGGTAGCAATTGCAAAGGGAGCAGCGGGGTTGGGGAGGTGAAGGACTGGTTTGGAGAGGAATAGTTCCTTCAGAGCATCAAAAGACTTTTGGCAAGCTTCAGTCCAGTTCCATCCTGAGTTCTTTTTGGTGAGGTTGATGAGGGGGCGTGCGACGGTGGAGTAGTCAGAGATGAATCATCAGTAAAAGTTGGCAAAGCCAAGGAATGAGTGAACTTCCTTTACTTTGGTTGGGGCGGGCCAATTGGTGATTCCTTCAAGTTTGACAGGGTCCATAGTGAGTTGTCTGGGTTTGACAATCATTCCTAGATATTCGACTTCTTTGACAGCGAAGGAACATTTCTCCAGCTTTAGATGAAGATCAAGCTCTTCCATTCATTGAAGAACCTGTTTGGTTTGTTCAATGTGAGTGGCTTCGTCTGGGGAGAAGATGAGGAGATCGTCCATGTAAATGACAAGCCATCCTTCAGAGATCATATCTCAGAACGAGTCGTTCATGAATCATCGGAAGGTTGTGGGAGAGTTTGTGAGGCCAAAGAACATGACCAGGGGTTCGAAGAGTCCCTTATGAGTGATGAACACCCCTTTCCATTGGTGTCCGTCTTTGATTCAAACATTGTTATACCCCCATCATACATCAAACTTGGTGAAGACCTTAGTGTCTTTAAGTTTGTCAACAAGGTCAGAGATTAGGGGAAGTGGGTAGGCATCACGAATGGTATGTTCGTTGAGGTATCGGTAGTCTTGACAGGGACAAAGCTTACCATCTTTCTTATTAACAAAGAAGAACGGTGAGGCTTGGGGGGAGTTCAAGGGTTGAATCTTTCTGGCATGGAGATTTTCTTCAAGGAAGTCCTCAGTGGCTTTCTGTTCATTGGGTGATAAGGGATAGATCTTCCCAACTTTGGGTATGAAGAAGTCGTCAAGGTTGATTTTGTGATTATATGGGTGAGAAGGTGGAAGGTGGTCTGCAGTTTCTTTAGAGAATACCAAGGCATATTTCTCATATTTGGGAGGAAGCGAGACTGTAGGTTTGGCCTTTTCAGTGGCCATAGCGAGTTCAGTGGCAGTGGTGAGTTTTGCGATGACAGGAGAACCCAGGGGAATGATGTGGTTGATGGTGTATGCTTCCTTAGCTCATTGACAAAACTGAAATTCAGTTTCATATTTGAGGAATTCATAGAGGCATGCATCATGTACTGTATGCACGTTGAGGTGTCAAGGGGGTCGAGGAGGGGTCTCGGGGGGTTTGTGAGATTGTTGGCATGTGGTACGGGTTTGGTAAAGTTCTGAGGATTCGTTAGAGGATTCAGGGATGGAGATGGTCTGGTGCGCCCAGTCAATGGTAGGATTGGTTTTTCGGAGCCAGGGAAGTCCTAAGATAATGTTTTCATTTCCACAGTGCATGATGTAAAAGAGGATCTTGTGGGTGATTCCTTCAATGTCAATGAACAGGGTGGTGGTGAAGTGAATTGCTCCTCTCTTGTTTGTGGATTGGTCGATGTTTCGTATGGGGATAGGTTCAGAGAGTTTCTTGGTGGGGAGTTTATGTTTGTGGACAAAGTCCCAATCAATGCACAATATGTCAGTGCCACTATCAATCAGGGCATGACCGTCAATGACTTTGGCGATGCGATCTGGATCAATAAGCTGAATGGAGAGTTTCATTGCTTTCGATGAGGAGGATACTACTACAGAAGTGCATGTAAGGGAAGGAGAGACTTGCGTCAAATGAGTTCTCCTTTTTAAAAATCCCAGGAGAAGTGAACCTTTCATACAGCCACTTCTTCTTTTTCGTCATCATCTTCAACCTCTTTCAATTCAGGGAGATCGTTGATGGAGACTTTCTGGACCTTCTTCCCCTTTCATCCAGAGGAAGGAAAGTTAGGACATTCATTGCTAAGATGTCCATTTTTTCAACAGCAGAAGCAAAGTCCTTTCTCAATGCATTGCTTTTGCTCTTCGGGAGTGAGCTTGGCGACACAGATTGCATCTATGTCCATGGTGTTGGGGTCTTTGGGGGTGGGAGCAGGGGTATTGTAGGAGCAGTAGGAGGTTTGAGATCCTCCAGTGTGAAGGCGGGCCACTTCCTTAGCTCTTTCGAACTGAGTATGGAAATGGGAGGCTTTCTCATACCATTCTTTGGCTGTGGTGGGGGGAGTGTCCATGGAGTAAATGCAGCGCATTAAAGGTTCAGGAAGTCCGATGGAGAAGAATCTGATTAGGACGTTTTCATCAGTGGTGTTGGCAAGGGTGGCATTGCTGATGAAGCTGGTGGTGTAGGTGGCAAGAGTGGGAGAGTATTCTCCCTCTTCTTGGGATGAGGGTTCATGCGGGTGTTGGATAGCCAAGAGATGGCATTGGCGACGGTGTCCTTGAGTACGAAGGACTTTTTGAACGACTTGCAGAAGTCAATGAAGGTTCCAAAGTGGATGGAGGTAGTGGTAACTGCTTGCTGTCTGAAAGTATTTGCCCAGACCAAGGCAGATCCTTTCGTCATGTAGAAGAGAGCAAAAGTGATTTGTTTATTGTTGGTGTCATAGACTGCCTCGTTTACCTTTAGGTAGAAACGAACAGTATTCAGCCATTGGTTGGCGGTGTCTGGGGATCCATCAAAGGGTTCGGGGTTATCAAGGCATAGTTCAGTGGGTTTAGTAGTCATGGGGTTTTGAGGTGGGGGAGGGGGATTGAAGATTTGTCCAGTGAGGGCGATCGGTGTAGGGGAAGGGGGAGTGGGGATGCAAGGGATGGAGAGGGAGGCGGAGAGCTGATAGGAGAGGTCTAAGGTGTTATTGTCCTCCTGTTGGGAGAGGAGAGCAAGGTCTGGGTTGAGAGAGGAGTGTTCTTTGTCAGATGATGATTCAGAGGGTTCAGAGGGTTCCTGAGGGGAACAATTTCGAGGTAGTCCCCAGAAGGACGAAGGGAGTCAAGGTCATTGAGCAATGGTGGAGCAGAACTACAGCGATGGTAGCCACAAAGGGTAGCTTAGATCTTTTGTTACGCTTGGCCTGGGTAGGGACGAGTGTAGCCTTGAAAGACTAGGTTAAAGGTTCAAAGAGATAGTGTGCACTTAATGGTAGCATGAAGTCCAAGGAAGACGTTCCACAAGGGAACACAAGGGTTCAAGGTTTCAAGGGTTCAAAGGTTTCAAGGGTTCAAAGGTTCAAAGCGACTGGTCAATAGCCAGAAGGAGCTTGAGACAAGAGAAACAGATTCAAGGTGATAATTGAGGAGATCTAAGCTAGAGTACAAGAAATAGGTATCATGAGTTTATATACCCAGTTACAAGACTAAGGGCAGACATGGTTAGGGTCAGTCATGGAGAGCCATAGAATGGAATAGAAGGTGAGGGAAGTAATCACTGACAAAGCAAGTGAGATAACAGATAAGGATGAGTAAGTGTGGGTGAGTCAGTGATAAAAGAAATATTGTCCAAAGCAGAGAGTTGAACTGATGAGTTCAATATGAGTACAAGTGTAAAAGCATAAGGACAAAGAGGAAAAAGAGAACAAGTTGTAACACCCCTGACCAATTCTACATAGATAAATGCTTAGCTTTTGGTGCTTCCCCCTCCATGGGAGTATATGGACACCTAGTTGATGTGGGAGCAGAGATCATCTGACATGCTGGAGTTGGCCCACTTGACAAGTGGGTTGATGACCACATATTCCTGCACATCCACAAGGAACACATTTCAATGTACAATGCAGCTTGTGCCTGATGGTCTGTGGAAATAAATGCCAAAGGACCCATGAAACAGTCAGGTAGCCGCCTATGGTATGCAGGCAGTGATTCCACCAATGGCACAGTGGAAGAATTCAATGAAACATGCCAATTCCCCATAAAGGACTTATCAAACAATTCACCTCAATCACACCATGACGCTCTTTTCTTGTACAACCTGAACGATGTTGATGCGATCTCAGATCAACTGGGCATCCTCTGGGAGATAGCAAAAGATCAGCCCTTTGCTAGCTCCACGATGAAACAACCAGAACCCACCTAAGGGTTTAGCGTTTGTAGTCGCAAGAGTACTAGGGAGGTTGTTCTGGGAAAACTCCAAGAGAACAAGACTGGGGAGTCTTGTACTACTTGGCTATAGTATTTATACTACTAGTACATGTGCATGGACCATGCAGTGCTTATCTACAGATACTATACTTGTATTACTGGGTCTAAGACTGGGAAACATGAGGTGACATGAGGTGAGTGTTTACTGGAGGATAAGCATACCTGTGCAAGCATGTGTTAGATAGGGGGCATGAGGCGTGCATGAGGCGCACCGCATGTTAATCTAGAGCGCATTGCTGTAAGATCAATATTGTGGGAAAATGTTGGGCTTTGTGGGAAAGTAAGCGAGTGAGCGAACATAGGGACTATTGGAGTATTCGGTGAATTGTGAGTGAATGAGCGTCTGGAAAAATAAGGAAAAATAGGGGAAAAATAGGGGCGTTTGTAACACACAATATACATTGGCTTCAAGTGGGACATTGAAAACCAAACGGTTTCCCTTGTGCCCAACAAAATTACTAAGTACATAACTGCTATTAGCGAGTGGCATGCACAACCAACACACATCCTCAGTGATGTCCAAAGACTATATGGGAAATTACTACCATGTGTGCAGCAATCCCACGAGGCTGAGTGTATCTAACCAGTCTAGAGTGAATGTTAAAAACCTGCACCTCTGCACTTATGGCTCCCATCCCCCTCCCCAGTGTGTGTGGCAATGGACCAAGCTGGAAGAGTGCTACAGATAACTGAAGCAGAGTTAGATCATGTACTAGATGTCACCTGTGCTGCCTGGACAGAGAAAAAAACAAGGAAACCTATGGTGCAGGTCTCCTCGTCTACCACATATTCTGTGATCTATACAGTGTGAGTGAGGAATCTCAAACACCCATCTCCCAAATCCTTTTAGCTACTTTCCTCTCCAGCTGTGCCAGTTCTTATGCAGGAACATCCATATCCAATCACATTGCTGGTCTCCGTGCATGGCACCTGGTACATGGAGTCTCATGGAACATTAACACAGATGAGATAGGTCCCATAATCCAAGGTGCCACATGACTAGCCCCCACTTCTTCCTCTCACCCCAAACATGTCCCCTTCAAGCATGACATCCTCCTTCTGTGCATTACATATATGAATCCATCAAACCCTTGTGACACAGCCATACTCACTTGCCTAATTGTGACATTCTACAGCATATCTCGCTTAGGAGAATTCACGGTACAATTCCTGTCCAAATACAACACCTCTCCATTGAAGTACATATCCTGAGATGATTTCTCTGTTTCAACTGACCCCAATGGACTCAAAGTTCTCTCCTTTCATTTCCCATTCACTAAATGCTCTCCCACTGGCAAGTTATGTAGCACACTGTGCCCCACTCAACCACCTCACAGACCCATTAGGGTGGCTCAACAACCACTTTAAGATCAATAACCTGGGACTGAAGGAACACCTCTTCACATGGAGGCACCCCAAAGGTTGGCACCCACTAACCAGGCAGGTGGTCACCAAACACATTGACAAACTCATCACTCAGTTTGGGTTTCTGGATCTCAAAGGACACAGCCTTTGGATTGGAGGAATGCTACATTACCTTGTGGCAGGTATCCCATTTGACATGGTCAAGACGATGGGATGTTGGGTGGGTGATTCTTTCACTCATTATCTCCGCCACCATGCAGTCATACTAGCACCATACCTACATGATTGCTCAGACCTCGTTGAACATCTCACTGCTCATGCGATGCCTCCCACTCACTGATGGTAAGAGAGCTTAGCTCCTTCTGCAAGGGTGAGCTAACCAGCTTGCATCACTAGCTCCTTCCCACTGGGTACACAGCTAGACATCAGGGAATTTTAAATGGAACAATAATCCATTATAATCCCTGGCAGACATTATATTCCTACTAAATATCAATTATTTGTCTCTGTTTGGTGTATAGCTGTAATTGTTGATATAAACAATGGTATATAGTCATAGGCAGCAAGTCATAATACTTGAATTAGGAGAGATATTGAGTTTTTAAATCTCTGCCAGGAATTATAATGGATTATCGTTCCATTGAAAATTCCCTGATGCCTAGCTCGACCCTGCAGGCATCGCCTTGGGCCAGAAAGCCCTCCTGGGCTTTCACCCATCCTTGTTTACACTCATTAGTCATTCCTGTACACTTGCATTGATAGCTAGACTATACAGGACATTTTATCTTTCTTTCCTCACTGTAAGCCCTGCAGCACGTGATGTGCACGGATGCCATTCTGGGCTAGCTGAGCTTTGAGGTGTGCCCAGAATTAAGTCCATGAACGAATAAGCAAAGTGCCAGTTTTTCTCTTTTCCTCTCACTTTTGCTTGTTCAGCGCTGCCAGGCTGCTCCCTCTCCTAGCCTTCTAGCCCTTCTTTCATGTCACCCCACCCACCGCTCCCTCTCACACAGTATCTCTCCCTCAGACTTCCAAACTTCCATTAAAGTCTTCAGTCTTTGTCCATCGCCCACCTGCTCCCTCACACACTGCATGGATTTCCCAACCCACCCACACAGCTAGCTCAACCCTGCAGGCATCGCCTTGGGCTGGAAAGCCCTCCCGGGCTTTCGCCCATCCTTGTTTACACTCATTAGTCATTCCTGTACACTTGCAGTTGATAGCTAGACTATACAGGTCATTTTATCTTTCTTTCCTCACTGCAAGCCCTGCAGCGCGTGATATGCATGGACTGGTTGACTGACTGACTGGTGAGATGACAAGACCAACAAGACTGACTAGATGATCAATTGACTTACTGGGTGAACTGATGGGACTGATATCACTGGTGAACTGACAAGCTGATATGTTGATAGCCCTGAGAATGCTGATAGCAATGAATTACTTATGAACTGAGAGACTGAAAGTACTGATAGCACTGCTGTCAGTCATGTCAGACAACACAGGAAGGTCATTGATTTTGATAACCCAGAAAAAATGTAGGTTTGCTGATGAGCTTTGAGTGCCTTCTGGTAGAATGAGGGCTGCACCATCTTCCATGGATAGGCCAAATTCATAATTTGCCCTTCACTTTGATCTGCTTCTGAGTTCTCTGAGTCTCAGGAATAAGTAGCATACCTTGACAGCCTTTGATCACAGCTATGAATCTCTTGGGATATCAGTTCCACAGATTTGCTCGAGATGACACCATGACTGTGTGGGGTTGGGTAGTGAAGTCAGCTTCCAGATCTAGTACAATGGGCATAAAGTCCTCTTGAATGAGCCTAGGATATGGTTGCTCACTGTGTGGTAGTGTAGTATTACCTTGCTGGCAAGCAAGATCATAGAAGCAATGTTGTTTCATCTGCAGATTTAAAACAAGGACATACAAATGAAAGAGAAAGGAAATTTATTGAATCTTGGGCTTATCTGGATTCTGTTCATGCTACTTCTTAGTGCTTTGGGGTTCACAGGTGATTGAGAATGGTAATTAAACAAATCTTGGGTATTTCCACATCAGCAAACCTACATTTTTTCTGGGTTATCAAAATCAATGACCTTCCTGTGTTGTCTGACATGACTGACAGCAGTGCTATCAGTACTTTCAGCCTCTCAGTTCATAAGTAATTCATTGCTATCAGCATCCTCAGGGCTATCAACATATCAGCTTGTCAGTTAACCAGTGATATCAGTCCCATCAGTTCACTCAGTAAGTCAATTGATCATCTAGTCAGTCTTGTCAGTCTTATCATCTCACCAGTCAGTCAGTCAACCTCATGTTTCTTGTCCCAAGTGTGTGTGGTGGCACAACTCAAGATGTCATGCTTGTGCCTGCCAAGACAGACTGCACAGACTACAAGTAGGATGGTTGCCAGGGCAGCCTCAAGTGGGGTCAGGAAGGCCTGAAATGTGTGCTGTTTCTTGGAGATATACTAGATGTGGGCCCCCACACATGATGGGGAAGACAGTTGCTTGTATCCTGAGCTTGCTGATCTTGCATGGGAGGAGCTAGTGGAAGCTTGGGAGGGCATACATGACAACATGGTGTTGTATTTATCACGTAGTTGGTTGATCTGCTCATTTATCTGTTTGATGGGTAGCATTGAAACATGCGTGGTGACAGGATGTCAAGTGCCAGTGCCATCTGGGTGATGGGACATAGAGAGTTTTAGTTATTCAAGACAAAGGTTGTCATATTGGCATTGCAGGAGGGGCATAGGCAATGAGAGATGGAGAAAAAGGGGTGTTTTGTCAGAGTGGGTCTGAGAGACAATGAAAAGGACATACTAAATGTATCACATCCATGTGGTCTGCTTTGTTTTGTATAAGGAGATCTTCAAGTGTGTCACGTAGTACACCCTCATTGAGAATGGAGAGGTCAAACACTCTGGGGGATGTAATACAGATGTGGCACTTGCAATGCTGTTGACCTTGGTAGGTAAGGAGTGTGCACTGATGGTGGTTGTTCTGTGAGTTTCTCCACTTGTGGTTCTTGAGCACTGACCAGAAGTTGATGTGCATTTGGACATGAGATTCGTCCCAACCAGTGTCATACATGAATGGAATGATGTAAATGGCCAATTGGCTGAATTGTTCCCAGGAGAGCATTTCATCCTGAGAGACAGTAGCTTTGTCTGCCGTGGCAGTGGCAGTGATTAATTTCACAGAGCCATCATTGGTGGGGACTATGGAAATGGTGTCGTCATCTGTAGTGTAGGATAGGGAGGTCCTAGCATCATGGAGGCCTTTGTTGCTGAAATACCAAAGCTCACAGAATTTATGGTTCTGGAGTTTGTGGAGAGCCATCTGAGAGGGGAGGACAGTTGGCTTGGATGAAACAGGGGTGCCTTTGGGAATGGGGGCAAATTTGGACTTGTTCTTCTTCTGTTCCTCCTTGAGCAGTTGGGCTTCCTCGTCCTCACACTGCTGCTGCACAAGTTCCTCATGTTCATGAGCTTCAGCTGCTGCTATGGCTTTCTCTTGTTGCTGTCTCTGCCAGGCTGCCTGGTCACAGTTATTCTTTTGAGTCCATTGAGCATTTAGGATGTTAATGGCTTGCTCTTCCAAGTGACCTAGGTCCAGGAATTGCTGTCTGTCTTCTTTGAACTCTGCTAATGCATAGTCTGGTCTCACTGCCCGAGTGGGGTCTTCCATGGGGGTTAGAGTTGAAGAGGGTGAAATGAAAGAAGGGCTGGAAGGCTAGGAGAGGGAGCAGCCTGGCAGTGCTGAACAAGCAAAAGTGAGAGGAAAAGAGAAAAACTGGCACTTTGCTTGTTCATTTACAGACTTAATTCTGGGTGGGCCTCAAAGCTTGGCTAGCCCAGAATGGCATCAGTCAGTCATACCAGTCTATCAGCCAGCCAGGTTGTTAGCCAATTCAGCCAATTCAGTCTATCAGGCCATCAGCTGACCAGTTAGTCATTTCTGTCAGTCACATCAGTTGGTCAGTCATTCAGTTAGTCAGGCTTGTCAATGTTGTCAGTTTATCAGCTGGGTAGTTGATTAGTCAACCAGTCCATTCAATATATCATTTTGTCAGCTGGTCAGTAAATCAGTTCAGTCAGTCAGGTCAATTTATCAGTGATCAGTCCATTCAGGCCTGT
>JBBPTD010001387.1:0-10254 GCA_038093895.1 Boletus aff. mottiae
GCATCAAGATATCAGCTTCGAATGGGCTCAGGAGAACGAGGGTAACCCTTCCATGTATTCTCCCAGAGAGAACCCACTGGACAGGACGCAGATAATCAGTCATCCTCCCTTGGACTGTTTCGTTCTCCTTGATTGTCTCACAGAAGTCTGCTGTCGCTAATATGTATGGGCTCCAGGTATGTAGTCCACTTGAAGCGGTGGCACCAGCGGAGAAGACATGACGGAAGGCTGTGCTCGAGAGTGGTGAAGGAATGTCACCCGTCCTCACGAACGTAACGGCATCGGGGTGGATGGAATGTTTCACCGGTACCACCCAGGATGGCTTCAGGTCTACTTCCCGCTCCCGCTCGATCTCTCGAGATACCTCTCTTTCTTGCTCTTCATCCATATGAACATCACGAAGTGATAAGATCCCGAGGGCTTCACAACGTTCATGAATTTGTCGAGGAAACCTTGTGAAAGTAGTGGCGTCTGGAGAGTGACACGGCATATACATGTCAGCTAGAGACTTGAGTTCTGGCTGAACCCAGGCGTTCGCCAATTCCACCGGCGAAGCCTTCTGTTGACAATAGCGGGACCAAGCTTCATATCGGGATTGATGGGCCATCCCTTGCTGTGCCCAGTAAGGGGCTTGTCGCTGAATGCCGCTCCATGTTTCGTGTATTGCCCAGTGCAAGATGTCGGAGGTGGCGACTGGGGTGCTCTGATCCTGTTTGGCAGCCAGACTGCGGATCCTCTGATCAACCTCATGAGGTGCGAAAAACATGACGCTGTGGCCGTGACCAAGTTTACGCATCCGCATACAGCCTCATGATCACAACGATGAGTCTCGTCCATCGCACAGCGGTGGTTTGCACATACCTTGGACTAAGCGATCCTTTGTAACCATGTGTCCCAGTGTGACGGCAGCTCGAAAGCCACGAGGGAACTTGATGTCTGTACCCTTCGTATGAGCATCGTCCAGATACGCGACACACCGGTGTAGTTGATGAACAAATGATGACGATGACAATGATTGTGTGGTGCCGCTTCTTGTGAGTACCATCAGCTCATCGTTTTCGTCGAAGTAAATGGCTGCGGCAACCTCAGTAGCTGGGATGCAGTCCAACCATGCTTTTGCAAGCTGGATATTAGAGAAATCGAGTATCTGTGCACCCACGTCTAGCAGGACACGAATTGGGGATTTCTGGGAGACTACCGTGCTGAGCAGCTTGAGCGTGGACCATCGTTCACCAAACTTGTCGGTTGTCACCATGTACAAAGAGTTCTCAGGCCGGAGAAGATAGGCGAGAACTCTTGCGTTGGCTCCTGTCTGATGGAGATGACTTGGGTCGTTCTGGACAATGGAAGTGGGCAACAGATACTGTCCGTCGTTGGTCCCCGATAATCCTGGCGTTCAAATCAGTCTGTGAGCACAACAAGACAGGTCAGATCTTGAAAATTCGCGCACCAGTGACAAGATGATTCTTTCGTTCTGCTATATCCCAGTTTGAGCCCGATATCCTCTGAGGAAACTCATTTGCATGCTTTGCAAAAACGACATTCGAAAGATATAAATCTACCGCCCTTTTGTTTCGAGAAAACAGAGGGACGAAGTGTTTGACCCATTGCTCCAACGATTTGATGTTCACGCCGTTTAGTCTCCGAAGAGGGTCTGGCACTGGCGCAGTACCGCAATCTTCAAGCCAAAGTGCATATTCGGAAGACGGGTCATCCTGATGTAACAGAAGTCGAAACGAATCTCGGAGCTGATCTTCATTCAGCCCTCCGTAGTAGTAAGAGAGACATGTGAGCAAGATGGTGATGTCCGGGTGCCCAAACTCTGCAGATTTTGCTGGAACGTCCTTGGCGCGGTAGGGGATGGCAAGCATAGTGCGAGGGGGGGAGGTTGGGTCAAGGCCGTAGTCTACACGCCACCTGCGGTGCGTAAGAGAAAACAAAAGGATGTTGTGGGCTAGGAGACCGCGCAGGAGAAGAAGAGAGCCCCAGCTAGTACTCTGCTGAGCATATTTTTCCACTACCTTGACCATATCTGGGTGGATATCCTTGTTCGATATGAATTCGCGAATCGCTCCTCTGAGCCCGAGCTCGGGATGAAAGCTGAGAGTAGAAAGACGTCCATCCAATATATCTTGGGTGATCAAGGACATCATTTTTTGTCCGCCCTCTGCTTGTAGGATGTGAATGTGCGGGAATGATCCAGGTGAACCGCCGTCGCACCGCATTGCGTACGAGTCGGAGGTTGAGAGAAGATGTGCATGTCGTTGCACGAGCCTAAGGACTTGCTGAGCAATGAGCCATCGATCGGGCGCTCCTTCGAAGCGATGTTGATAGCCGGTGGCATACATTAACTGGAATTGGGGTCGGAGGACGTCATCGCTCTCATCGAGGATATCTCGAGCATGGGCTTCAAGGAACCTCTGAATCCCCATCAGAGCACCGCCCTGCCTGGCTCTCATGAATTCATCCCCTTTAGCTTGCCGGGAATTCTCGAGCGTCCCTGGCTCGCGATGCCATTGTTTCACCTCCCCGATCAGAGCGGAGACATAGGTATTTTGATTTAGCTGTTTCCCCCGTTATCAGTTGTTCCAGAGTACCAGTCACCGCCACCTTGCTCACCGATTCCGATGACCAGTCTGTCAGCGCATGCAAAACATACTCGAAGCCTTTTCTGCATAACTGGAGTGGGATTTGACCCGATTCCATACCTAAGCAACCGCGTCTCGACACAGGCGAGCTTGATTGACAAAACATCCTCAGGCTGCATGACAATGATGCCACGTTCGTCCCTGCATTTGGTCACGAACTTGAGCATGTGTTCGAGATCGACACCTGCTGCAAACGCATCATTACGGGAGAAGGTCATGTGGTAGACCGGCTTATTAACCAGCCCGGAGAGACGATCACTTAGGAGTTGGAGGGTCTGGGGGATCAATGCTTTTGGCACCATGACACGGACTAGCTGATTACCGTCAGCGAGTACGGCTGCACAGATAGGAATGATCACAGGTTTTTCCTTCACCCATGTTGACCTGCGTCACGGTGTTCTTGACTGACAGCGGAGAGATTATTTCCTTTGCGACGTCGGCTTGTACACGACGGATCAGGAAGTCTTCTTGCAGCTGAGATAAATCAAAATAAATATTAGCAGAGATGAACGTTCCCGTCGCAGAGCTCTGCGACACACCAGAATCAACAGCCAATCCGGATTCTCAGCAGGATCCCATCCGTCACAACCCTCGTTCGCTAATTCTTTGTACAACTCTTCGTCGAGGTTGTCCCTGGAAAATCGGAGTAACCTTCGAGCCCGCTGAACGTCCAGTGCAAGTAGCGCCAGAGATATCAAGCATTTCTTCCAGCTCTCCGAGAGCTTAAATGGCGAAGTAGAGGCGAGGCACCGGAAGAGGATGAATGGTGTAACACGCGGCCATTTCGGACCAAATAGACCAAAAATCCGTTCGAACTCTGTTTTCGGGCAAAGTGCCTCATTGAGTATGTTGAGACTGTCCGTGTAGTTGATTCTACACTCCGCATAGTAGTTACGGAGTGTCTCCGTGCTGGGCTTCCTACAGCCTTCACCTCGCGTGACGCCAATAGAATTCGTTGTCTTGAGGTCATGTGCACTACTATGAAGCCGAGAGATATATTGACTTTGGAATGGGGGTACTGTTCCATTTGTCCGCTGCAGAGAAGAAAATAGTTGACGCAGTGGTTCGATGTCAGGAGACGTTGAGAGACCATGGTATCCAGGATTTCTTGGACTCTGATAAGGCAATTGATTGCGCGCTCGTAGTTTAGGCGGAGGTCGTTCGAGAAGTAACTGATCTAGCGTCTTTAAGGGTTTTTTCCAAGGGGGCCACGCACTGGCAGAGAGCGGACACAAATACGCCCCTTGTAGCAGAGCATGCTCACTGGCAGTAGAATGTTCCGATTGATTGTAAGTGTGGCCCCAGATTCGAAGAGTTGTAGACTCGGTGTGTATCTTGAGTCTATGTGAGTCGGAACACATAATCCCATGGGCACGCTGTGGAGCATCGAACAACCGTATGAGAGAAATTGCTTCCTCTACACCCGTTCTCCCCGTTAGCGGCTCAGGTCTACACGCGCTGCTGGTAAGGGCGTGCAGGCGAGCAAGGTACAGTCTGCTCTCAAAGTCAACGATTCCTTTCAGGCAGCCGAGTTCTCTGTCCTCTTGGTATGTGTAGTACCTGACAGGTCCAGACGATGGGAGCTTGACGTAAATATCGTAACCCTGCTGGTCGAGGGAATCGCCATATGGTATGAGGATATGTTTGGAAATAAGGCCCGTCTCAGATTGAGCTTTTGGGCGTAGAACAAGCCGATTTGCAAGGCCGAACAGTGTCCCGATGCATTGATCTTCATCATAGACCATATCCTTGAAATCACGGGATTCGAGGTCATTATCCTTGTTGACGAAGAATGACAAGCCGTAGCGGGACAGAGTGATGGATAATTGTGGTGATTGTGTTGTATCAACTGGAGACGTGATAATGAGATTTTTTGGGTGGTCAAGACTCAGGAAACGGCTTGAAACCATCTCCCATGTTGGGCTTTCGCTGTCTACGAGGAATTCGCCTCCCTTCGTTACATGAAAAATTCCAGAAGGCTGGAGATGAATGATCCAGTTATCTGAGGATCGCTCCCACGGCTCTTCAATAGGCCTTATCTCGATGCTGGACGTGGACAGATTCAACCAATGAACATGACCCCTGATGATTGATGGAGGTAGACTCCCGCAGTCCAACAATGTTCCATGAGGGATCAGCTCGAAGATATCATCTGTATCTTTCCTTTGCGCACGAATGACAACTCTTTGTTTAGCGTTCCGAACTGCAAAGTGTACCTGCCAAACATGTAACATGTCTTATCACCCGATGCTGTGTGAAAGACCCAGGGCTAGACGACCTACGTGGTGCTTAGAAACAACCGACATGATAACAAAATCCATTCCTGGGAGGTCAGAAGCAACGGTCGCCATGTTACGCTGCAAGACATGTTAAGTCACTCATATCATGTTGGAAACTGAAATAGCCACATACGCTACCGAAGAGAATTTGGTACCCTTCATCACTTGTCACGGCGCTCGGTAACTCAATGCCTATTGGTCTACCATCCACCAAAAGTGCTCCATTGAGTAGGTTAATGTGCACCGACTGTGAGTGCTTGTCCCTGGTTGGCGCAGTTTCACATACCAGCCACTGAGAGTTCGGTGACTCCAGTGCCTTCCAGTGGCATGGACTTGGCCGATAGCCTGGCCAAACCGTTTGAACAGCACTGTCGACACCAATATCTGAAGCATCAGCTTCGATGGCATTCCTTAAGCTTCCCTCGAGAACCAGAGAGAGACAACAGTCTCGATTCAGGAGCACTTGCGAGTACGTAGGAATGCCTGACACATTGAAGTAAGTTGTGTTGTCAGGGTTAGTTAATTCATGTATCAGACATGCCTAACTTGAAGGAAGCAGAGGGAGCAGTTGTGCATATGATCATGGCACAGGTGAGAGCAATTTCGATGTCCTGCACAGAACAGAAGAGTTTGTGGCTTTCAGCAGAACCTACATTAAATGTGCTTTGGCAAACAGATGCCATCTCCCACAAAAGCGTGAGGATTTCTTTGTTTGCGGGTGATATCCCTACATTGCATAGCAGCTCGTGCACCCAGTTAAACATCTTCCTCCGCACTTTTCGAAGAAG
Organism: Boletus aff. mottiae; assembly: GCA_038093895.1. Lineage (NCBI taxonomy): Eukaryota > Fungi > Basidiomycota > Agaricomycetes > Boletales > Boletaceae > Boletus > Boletus aff. mottiae. Next base: position 5,716 of record JBBPTD010001387.1, read on the forward strand.
TTTAGTGGCAGACTCTGAGACATCTCCAGAGGGCTTCAACACAAGTTTTCCTGCCAACAAAGAAATCACTGCCATTGTTGGGCCATCCAATGGTCCCGCACTGACATCAAGAAATAGGCTCTCGAGCTCGCCTAGAAGTGCGTGGCAGAATGAACTGTCTTGAAGCCCCTGATGCCACCATAACTCCCCATCACTGCCAACTGGGCTAGCCTCAGCAGAAGCTTGAGCTAACAGCAAGTAAATCTCCTGGTGACGAAAGTTGAGAGTTCTTTTCCGCAGCTCCTGCAAAATGTTGAACCATTGCAGTGAACCTCCACTCCGCAAGTGCGCAAATGCAATGAATTCTTGCAAAGAAAGATCAGAATGGCAGTTCCCCTGGGCAGCTAAGACTTCATTGGATGTATGTGTAGTTTCACCGAGGTATCGTTGCATCCCTGAATCTGCATATGGTCCACTCGGCAGCCTGTATACAGGTCCAAAACAGCGCAGAGAGGATCCTCTGTAAGAATAATACACCTTGTATTGTGGAGCATAGGAAGATGGAAGGAGGGAGGGACGTAAAAATAGGGTGAGGGAGGGACTGCGCGTGACTTGAATGTGAGGGATGAGTGCATGAAGAGTCTGGAAGACTGATATATCTTGATCAGCCCGATGCAGGTCCTCTTGGGGACGAGAGATCCGGCAGGTGACAGAACGCCATGCATCAAAGGATACTGGACATTGCAGTTCGAATATCACAACCTTGGCATATAATGGATGCTTGAGAGCAGCAGGTAACATATTTCCAATCGAGGCTCTGAGGTGCTGAAAATGTGGGGAGCTATCATAATAACGGCAAGGGAAACTCTGCTCGGTGAATTCACTCGAGAGTGCTGACCATCTGGGGCGTGCTCGGATGTGCCGAGCAGAGAGGTACTGGTATGCATGGTGAAGACGGTGAATACTCACGTCATCATGAAGGAGTAGGCTACCAAGGAGATGTGTGGGTACTTCTGGAGAGTAGTCGGAAAGAATAGGAATCTCCTTGATGACCAGCTTGTCCAGAGCGACCCAAAATTCGATTGTCATCAAAAGCATGACAGAAAGATGGTCAGGGTCATATACTTCTCCCACGTGATGGCATGCAAATGTCAGATATTGATTCACCAAGTTGTCAAGCTGATCGCATGCCTTGTTGGTATTTGTGACGCAAGCAACCCAGTCATCGATCTCTTCCCTGACAACCCGCGCAAAATCATGAAGTCTAACAGGAACATCGTTGTGAGGAACCGCGCCCAACCACTCTGGACGGGACAGAAAGTCATTTAACGTGCCTTGGAGGTAGGTACTGGGAAAAGGGATTTCACGTGGGGGAGAGCTATCATGATTCGCGAGAGAGGTCGAGATACAATCGTGAATGTGGAGAAGGGGATGCTGAATGTCTTTGATCAAATCGAGCTGGGAGGGTTTCCACAGAGAAGATGAGTGTTGAGTAGCCCATAATTTCTGCCACCCCCGATCAACAGCATGTGAAAGATGGGTGCAAGTGTGCAACACTGCGTGAGAGAGCCATTTGGGGACAGAGGCATCAAACTTCTCGAAACGTCTGAGGATCTTGGCTGACATCGACTGATATAGGAAGTCAGGAAGACTAGAATTGACTGCGTGGTTTGCAAGGTTGTACATGAAGAATAAGATGAAGGTTTTGTAGGCACCACGGCCAAGAGAATGATCAAGGGAAGATTGGATAGCAGCTCTGATGAAAAACCACAGGTCCGAGCATGACCACCTGGGCGAGTCGTCACCTTTGCGTGAGCGGGTACGTTTAACAATGTGGGCGGAACTAGAATGTTTTGTAATGCATCTGGGTTCAACAGCATGGCCAAGCAACATGTCGGTGGGCAGCTCCTGACTCGTGCCACAGAGAAAACCTGCAAGTTGAGATCTGAAATCTTCATCGTCAAACAATTGATTGGGAATCTCAATAGCTAGATCGGGAAGCGAGTATCCGGTCCTTCCTCCTTGCCGGAAGTGGAGCGACTCGTATAGAGTACAGCGGTCCTGCTTCCGAAATATGAACACACGATAATGTGGAACAGGGAATATGAGTGTATCTTGGAATAGGTTCTCAGCAAATATGTGGACAATGAACCTAGGAGCCTACCCCCAGCTTTCATTCCACCAAGCTGCAAGGCGGTACAGACACAGGCCAACTCCTTATCATTGATGACCCTATCAGATCCCACATGCTTGATGGCCAGAGTAGTGCTGATGAAGACTTTCAAATTTCCCAGCATCTTTGTAATGGTCAGCCAGTGAGGCTTATGGGCGTCGTCTATGTGTTCATCATAAGCAAGCGCAGCGGCATGCACGACACAAGCTAGCATATAAACATTCTTTGGGCTATAGCCATCGTTTTCAGGATGGTAGACGGAAAAAAACACGTGGTTAACGACGTATTCCAACGAAGAACGACCACCAGACGGAAAGTCGTCAAAGAGGGAGGAGAACATGAGAATTTGTTTGTACATGTTTGCGAGAAACGGGGAACTACATGCAGTACCATCCCCACCAATGACTTCGGCGGTCAATGACTTCGGCAGTCACAAGGGTGTCACAATTGGTCACTCTCTGGAACACAGACAAATTTTGATCTCCGTTCAGATTCCCGTCGAAGCTCGTAAATGCAGGATTACTGTACTATGTACTTGTAGCACTGGTAATAGTGTTAAGATTACAGGGTAAGGATACTGGGTAGCTAATGTTAGTATTCGTGATGTACTGGGGTTGTCTAGCTGATGTAGAGGCCCGGGGTGGTGTATCGACATGGACCTATCCCATCGGCACATTCGGCAGGGTTTCGTGAGATTCAAACCCAGCTACAATGGGTGACGAAGAGTGACGACGGAGCGTGACTTCGGCGTGTAAACTACTTTCCTCAAAAAGAAGGTGCCGAAGTCGTTGACCCGCCGAAGTCATTGGTGGGGATAGTATGTACTTGTTCTCCATCCTTCAACACCTTACTCTGGTCCCAACTTGACCGTGGGTTTCAAGGCCTACTTATTGATTTGCCAACTGACCTATCCTGTAGGATAGCATACAAACGACCTCCGAATGTGCGGAGCAGGAGCAAAGCTCCTCATGCTTGAAAACGCACATGCACGAGGATGAAGAATTGATTATTACGAGGATGGATTTATATAAATTATTTGTTTAAATAATGACGAGACAGGCATTCGAGCAACACATGTCAGGTTTCTACGCCGCAGTGTATTATAGTAACCTTGAATGGAAAACCAAAATTAAGCGTCCATCAGCAAATAACGATGTCGTCGAATGGGATGGGCCAATGCCAACGTGAGTACCCTCTCCTCACACTTGGCTTTAGGGCATCCCTGACTGGAGACATCCTGTCCCCATGTTCATCCATTTTCGTCACTGTCAGACCACGTAAATGCGAGATCCTTGACTTGCCACCAGGTGGGTCCTTGGTCCTCGTGAGGTAAGTGGGCGACCAGCGTCAACACGATCCTCAATCCACAGTCAACACCACAATCCGGAAGCGAGTTAGAAGACACCACAGACCATGGTCACATGAAACCCTCCTAGTCAAGTCTCTGCGTATTCTTGTGTCGCTCGACATCTAACGCCAGGTGGCAGGTATAACGTCTAGCTGGGCCATCAAGTAAAATGGACGGCACAGCCACAGCGTCGACAATAATTTAACCGTTTGACGAAGTTACTCGTTGTGTGGATGAAATAGACGAGATAAAAATTAATGACATCTTTCCGCGAGATTTGAATGTCATGAAGATCGTTGTCCTGGAATACGTGCAATCAAAGGTAACCGCAGAGGTGCAGGGGTTCCAGTCACGAGTTGAACGTGGGTACTTACATGTCCGATATAAAGGCCAAAAACCACCTGCGGCGCCCTCACAGCCGTTCTGTCGACTTTTGTCCTGTGCTTATTGGTGTCCTAGAACCGGCGTGGTCTCACGGTGGCAACACGGTGGAGACAATATATGCCCGGTCATGGTCCGTCAAGAATGGCGCCTGATAGGAAGGAGGAAAAAACACCAAAGACAAAAGTAAATATACCGAGTCGGAGGGACTTGGAGATCATCCTCATGGTGAAAACGTATGCGTCACATTCACGAAGTCGAATCTGTGCACATTACCAACAGTTCCGTACCGCTACTTGTCAGGACCAACCATCAAGGCAAGCCCCTCCCAGTGTTGATCGCATTTGCAACCTGGCTAGTGTTCGGTCTGTTGAAAGCATACCTGTAAGGCGAATCAGTAACATCACAAGCTGGAACCCCGACGGTACTTGCCTCTCGTAACTATCGAGATAGAGTTCGTCTGTGCTACACGTGCACTTGAACGCGGGGTGCTCAAACAGCCTCTTCAGCCACGCGGTCAACTTGGCACCTTCCGGCATCTCGAATCTGCGATAGTCTTTGAGAACCTTGTCTGCCCTGAACAACCCTGACGATCCCACCGCGTGTGTATGCACACGCCGACGTTGTCAGTCGTCGGTTATGTAAACAGGTCGACGTG
>JBBPTD010001388.1:0-10246 GCA_038093895.1 Boletus aff. mottiae
GTATATATACTTGCACCTCACTTACAAGCACCTCAGTCGTTTCTGCCCATCTTAGGCACCGGCTGAGGTGAGTTACTTTACTTACTAGTTTTCTATCTTCAGCTAATGTACTATAGTATCGAGCAACTGCTCCTCTCTCTCAGACTTTGTTAACCCCATACACACGACAGGCCCAACATCATGCAGTTACTCAGGCCCGATGCACTGATCATGTTTGACCAGATGTTCAGGCAATGTTACAGTGATATGCGCTCATCCACGTCCACACATCAGTAAAACAAAAGCAACTTCATTATGCTGTGACTAGGTACATCGGCCATGCAGGAATTACTAGTATGACGAAATCACAAGGGGTAGAGATATACAATGATAGATTATGAGGGATGACGAGTGGGAGTAAAGGAAGGTGATTAAGGGTTGGTCCAGAGGAGGTGGTTGTTGATATCACAGAGCCATGGAACAGTAACTTTGTCTGAAGGGGGGTAGACGATTGAGAGGGACCAGGGGGAAAGACCTTCATGTCAGCCTGGAGACACTTAGTGAACGTTCTGTAAGCATCATCGGATAGTGAGTGGGGATAATCACGCTGATGCATCAAAACTATGACGCACGTCTCCAATTTCTTCTGTTGGCCTTGGATTGTACTATCTTGTGCCATCGCATCTGCTCGGGTTTGACTGAGAAGTGTGTCAACAAATTCCCAGAATTCATTGGACAACCATATCTTCTCTTCGCCATTCATGCCAGCCTGGGTGGAGACTTCATCGGCCGTTGTGGTCCTGCCAGCTGCACCCGTGTCTTCTGTCCTGGATCTATTCATGCCATTGTTGCTATTGGTGTTCGTGTCGCCAGTGCGCAAAGACTGATTGCAAGTTATTGTAGCCAACCTACCTTCGTCAACCAATTGATTGAACGTGATCATTGAAGAGTGCTATCATTGTTCAGACAGAAGGGGAAGAATGGCAATGATAGGTAAGAGTTAGTAGTTGTCAAGCTCATGTAGTATGTGTATATGCACCAAAAACCCATACCGTGCCCAGTGACTCATTGTGATCTCGAAGTGACTGCCCAGTGCTAATGTCCTTGCAAGGAGGGAGACGTGACCCTGTGACCTGATGCTATTTGCGAGCTTTGCATGATGTTCATCAATGAGTGGTTCACGACCGGGACATTGACAACATACCTTCTGCTTGATGTTGGAGCGCTGTGATGTCAGTAAGTCTTTGACCATTGTTGCGATGGTGTCCAACAGCTCGGGATCTTGAATGGCTTTCTCTGGTATCTTGAATGTCACCATGTTCTTCTTGGCATATTCCTAGTATCATTAGTATACGGTTTCCGATGCCATTCAAGTCTGCATGCAGCAGGACTTACCAAAATATTGGATGCAGTTCCAATGACATACCCGGTCAGGTTTGGTGATAGTAAGCAACACCAAAGTCGTTCCTTCAAGATGTCTTTGAACTCTTCAGATGCAATATACTTTTGCGCTTCGTCTTTTTCACTCTTTTGTTTGAGAGACATGACAAATGCTTGAAGTTCAATGATCATGTCAGCCTGATGCATCTATTCCAAGTCAGCAACAGCCTTGTGATACGAAAGGGAATGAACCTGTGAGAATTCAGCAAGTGCGTCGGGAGGAAGACCCTGCTCCATGCACGTCTTCTTTGCAAACTCTTTGCGTCGTTTCAGTTCATGTTCGGGAACCTGGCCCTCGTCCGACAATGAACGTGGACGACGTTGTGCTGGCGTGAATGGGAACCTATCTTCACCATCAGTGCTTGATGCTCGCTCAAGCTCTGGAGACATGTCCCCAGTGACCCCTTCATCGAAATTTCCCCAACTCTGCCCAGAACTACTAGCATCAGGGTTATCATTGAGCCCCATGTCCAATTGGAAGTGAGAGAGGATGCTGCCCTGCATTGTAAACCACAGTGGCAGGCAGAGTTGGGTGAGGAAGAGGTGACAGAAGCGGCAACAATGAACGTGTCAAGGTCATGGTGCGTGGCAGCATTTTTATTTGTAACAACAAAGTCACCGCTCAAGCGCTCACTTGGTGACAACACTGTATGTCTACAATGTATAGATCTACAGAGTAGCTATGAAATGAACTCATAATTACCGCCAGACATGCTCCCCAATTGGTGATATGAATAATCGACAGAGATATTGCTATCAGATTGTGCAGTGGGATAAATAGGCTGGTGCAAGCCAGTGGGACTAACACAGTAATAATGTCCTTGACCAGGAACCACCTGTGGAGACATGGGTGTATAGGGATGAGGAGGGGGGACACCACCTAGAGTTGGTGCATAGATAGGCTGGTGCGAGTCAACAGGACCAACAGAGTAATAACTGCCTTGACCAGGAACCGCCTGTAGAGGCATGGGGATATAGGGACTTGTATAGCTTGATGCCGATGGGGGAATTGAATAATAGTCCATGCAGGGTGCAGGGAGAGTGCTCGAGGCGCTGTGATTGTAATTGTGGGTGAGAGTTGGATATGCTGGAATGGAATATGCTTGAGGGAGTACGATGCTCGGGACAATGCTGCCGGGTGCAGGGAGAGCGTATGAGGCACCGTGATTGTAATTGTGGGTGAGAGTTGGACCTGCTGGAATGGAATATGCTTGAGGGAGTACGACGCTCAGGACAATGCTGCCAGAGGCAGCTGGAGCATGGGCTGGAACAGGCAGAGCGCTCGAGGCACTGGGATTGGAGGTTGATGCCATGATGATATGATTGACTGAGGTCAACACTGCAGCGTCATCTGGAGCAACTTCATGGGATTTTCCCTTTCCCTTCCCTTTTGCTTTTGTCGTCCTGGATCCCTTTCTATTTCCATTCGCTGCAACTTTGACAAATGCAGGTGCTGGTTGTTCCGAAGTGTCCACCGTGACAGCAGAATCGACTGGAGCCAGTTCTCCTTCAGGTGCTTTTGCAGTGCATAGCAGCATAGCAGAATGCAATCGCAGGCTATCGTGGTTCGTGACAATAGCTGCTGTGAGTTGTTTCTGAAGGTCGGGGGCAAGGACAGATAGAATTTGGCGATAATTATGCAGTGCGTGAGTGTTGAGAAGGTATGCGCCGGTCGGGGAATGCTCAACGTTCTTCTTTGTCCATGTTGTAACCAAACATTCTTGGTACTGATGCACATCACGGAAGGCATTGCAGCGAGAGGTTTCACAATCATGCTGGACGTTTACTGCACAATACAATTCCTTGTGATCTCATTAGTTGATCAGGAAGGTGGATTGAAGGCCAATTTGACCTACATTTGGCATAACAACGATTCTTTGCTTGGGTACAGCTTCTCTAAGGCATGGAACCTGCAGGCGAGGATGTAGGTTGGGGAGGATTTCGAACCGACTGACTACAATGTGAGACACAGTGTACGGCAAGTCACGATGACTGAGGATTTCAATCACTTGTCCAACCCACTGTTCAGATGGGGTTGAGGATTGTAAAATAGTATAGCCTCCCGGGTGAACCTTGTCGCCGTCCATGGTTATGACAGAATCAACACGATAGAATAGCTCAGTTGCCTGGATTTGATGTACATCTGATTGAGAGAGTTTCCCTGCCTTAGTCATCTGCCATTTAACTGGAAGAACAGTTTCCCTCCTCCCATCCACAACCTGGGTTGGTAAATTGGTTGCGCCTGGTTGTTGTAGATGAAGATCAGGTATCCCCATCAATCTTCGCTGCTCTGGGTGGTCATTCATGTAGGTCTGAACGTGTATGCCTGCTTGCACCCAGCATTGGGTATTTGGATCGAGCCAAAAACCGCCAGTAACAACATGTTTCACGTCGTCTTGTCGAGCGAACATATGGCATGTATCACAACTTGGAGCCTGGCGATTGCTGAAGATTGCTGACAGCCGGAAAACGTGATTGAAGGACTCGAAGCGCTCAGTGGAGAAAAGTATCGGGGGACCGAATTGCCGAATATACATGGGGAGATGAAGAAGAAAGTGGAATTTAGACTTCGAGATGAGGATACTGGGTGCACACTGTGCCGAGATCGTTAGGAAGTCCTCAATGACGCGTGAGAGGTCTGCCTGTAATACCATTGAGTCAGCGGTGTCTATGTCGGCATGATATTGTTAGTACAAACCAAATACGTCTCTGTGTCCTCAATTTCCGTGTGCCAGAGAAGTACAACAAGCCGCCCAATAACAGTCCACCCATCCAGGACCGTGCATGGTACGAGGTCGTAGATTAGATATGGCATGACTTGTGCGAGGCTCTTGAAGTGTCGCCCAATGAGGCTCCCTTTGTATCGGACCATATAATCGGCACCAAGCATTACATCTCCTAACCCATCCTTTGCGAGGGAATCCAGACGAACTTGAAGGGTCCCGAGCGAATGAGATTTGTTTAAGATAAATGCTGTTTGACCCCAATAATACTTGACAACCCCGAGAAGGATTGTATGGAGAATCTCAGTTGGGGTGTCCTTGTGAATGTCGAGACCAGGTATTCCAAGTAGCGGATTGATGTAGTCGTCAATTGATTTACCCTTCAATAGCTCTTCTAGATCCTTCTCCAGCGCTGCACGAACATTGTCTTCAGCTAGGCTGGGCTTTCCGGCAGTCCGTTTTCGCAGACGCTTCCCAAGCTCCAGGAGATGGTGGATGATAGCAGCACTTGCTGCGTCATGTGTGCCGGTCGTACTGACATTGTTCTTGACTTTTCCAGTTCCGCCAGACAGTTTAGCCAAGTGTATTTGTTCCTTAATATCCGCGAGCGTTTCATCCACCATCCACAGCTCACCACACTGGAGAAATGAGTATTACAATACCACAATAAGAACAAGAACAACTGCTACAAACCTTGAAAATTGATGTATACCCCTCGTCGGTTTTTTTGGCCGCTGTCGTTCCACCAACCTTGCAGGTACGACAGAAGAAATTGCATTTCAGACCTGCATGACTGCATTCCTCGGCCTGCATTGGGTTGTCACCCGCATGAAAAAGGTCGTAGGGAATCATCATGATTTCTTCTTGATATTTTGAGTCCCATGTGAGAACTCCATCCTCAGCAGCTTTCCTTTAAGCCCGAGCGTCAGTACAATTGCCAGCCCTAGCAGAGTGGGAGGCATCATACCTTAGAGAATCCCGAAATCCCTGCATTAACTCGAGGGGGGATGCATGCGGTGACGACGAGACAAAACGCACACAGAACTCCTTTTCCAGCATCTCGTGTGGTATGGAAGCATTGGACATGTAGATTACATGATGTTTGTTCCACTGCTTCGAAATGTTCCCCGATACATCATCCATAAAGATGATGAGGGGCACGGTGAGAACCAACTGGCCCCCTGACTTCGTGCGGAGTGGATTGGGCATGTGCTCTAGGAAAGGAGCGGATGACTCTAATATTCCCATCTGCTCAGCCCCCGTTTCAGTAAACAGAGTAGATATGGAACGAACCTGTGAACGTGAGTCCCGCCGGTGTGCCGGAACAACTTGAAAGCTCCTCGAACGTGCGAGAAAATGTTGAGACAAGAACAATGACTTGCTCCGGATCAACCGCAAACCCTTTCTGCACAAGCTCAGGTGAGATTGAGAGAAGCGACAGATTTCGCTACTCACATCAGTTTGAGAAACCCTATGCCCTAAGGAGAGGACTTCAGTTTCTAATGTTGGGCCGAGTCGTGCCTGAAACAGCTTCGTTGGGATAAAGTATTTCTTGGTGCTCTGTTGCAGCAGTTCATTGACGAAATAAACCTTGCCATTGACTCAAACGGACGGTGGAGCTAAATCATCCGGGAGATCCATAAGCATCTTGCTGCCATGCTGCACCTGTGACATCCGTCCCTGTCCATCTTCGGGATAGTCCTGCATGGTTAATCGAGTCAACGGGTTGGTAAAATCCTGTGAAAACATCAATTAACTTTGTCTAAATCAGAGCGGTCAGTTCACGTACCAAAGAAATAGCCTTGCTGATCGAGTTCAAGTAGAATGTGTTGCCAGAAGAAGAAGTCATTTTTTCAGTTGGACTTTGAAGGAGCTCGGAGATACGGTCTCGTGTCGACTTAACAGCAAAAAGACTTGGGACATCTGGTGCGCCAAGCGCTGTCGCCCACTCCAGTATGGCCTTCTTTTGTTGGTCAGAGAAGTGGGTCCGAGGTGAAGAAAATAGTATATGAGTGACAAATTCCTATCAAAACGTCAGGAAATATATGCAGGGTGAGTATATGCAACATACTGCCTTTGAACGCCAAGGATAGTATGGGGAGTCAGGAGAAACCACGGCGTCCCTCCCACGTGTCCGCGTCCTCGAACGATGGTTCGTTCCAAAGAACAGGCCTGATCAGTCGTCAGCGTGGACCTTACAATGAGATGTTCACACTTATACCTTCAACCTCTGATGCAAGAACATTAGACAGCCCATTTTCATCGTCACTTGTGTCTGTGGTATCACAGTCCGTCTTGAGACCAAGCTCGTCATCTGGACGCAGCAAACACGTTATGAGGGTCTTCCTCTCCTCCATCTGACTCTGCATCTCTTCAAAGTAGTCCGTCAAGGTGTACGTGCGGTCTGATAACAAATCATCACAGAGGTCTACGAGTGGATAATCTGCATCATCAAGGAATTCCTCGGCTTGGGGTGACAATGAATGGGGTGATGGCGGGCGCATAGTATTGTCAGCAAGAGAGATGGGATCAATGGAGATCAAAAGATTGGGTTGCTTCTTAACAGGAGCTGCGCTGACATTCACAGGAACACTGTTGACAGGAGTATGGAAAACTTGGAGGCAGCGCTTGTGCCTTTTAGTCCCAATATGTTCAGAAACAAGGGCGCGACGCATCGAACGCACGACACCAGTGAACCTCTCACAAGCTTTGCAGTTGACTAGCCCCGAGATCGACACATCAAATACTGGACAAAGAAAAGTCTGATTCACCATGGAGCAGCGAAAAATCGTTTACATACCATTTGGATCAAGTGAATTATTGCCCCTGGTGCCAAACGACTTGGGCATCAGACTGTAGCAGCAGCAGCGATGAGCTGAGGGCCCTGAATATAGTCCAGGAAGAGGAAGACGTTATACGGCGTATAGTCGAAAAGAAAAAGTGCCACATCCGCATGCGTGGTCATCATCTTGCTGCCTGCGTGAGGTTTGATATGTAAAATAATTCCGATTCCTTCCTGGCGGATGGGACGAGGGATGGTGATGATGATCAAGCATCGCTGGAGGCAGTGCAAGTCACATGATCCAGTCCGAGTGATTAATTGTGATCAGTCGTGATCCTTTGCCAAAGAGCCTTTCATTGATGACAAGCAGCGCTCCTTGTCTCCCAATACTCTGGCTGACGAGTGCGACTCAGAACAAGACGAACTCGATGTCCTTCATACAAAGTTTGTTGGTGAGTTTCCTCACTGTGTCATGTACTTGTTGTTGCAATGGCTGCTACCCCACCACGTGTATCATCACCTCTTCCTACTCCTAGCAAGAAGGTGCAGTGTAGCCTGACCTTGCTTGCGTCTTTCCTCACCCCTTTTCAGGCCGCAGAGGCAATCACTGCCTTCTCATTGGACACCCCCACCAAAGCACCCCTACCAAAAAAGCCTTCCATTGATGACAAGAAGCGTTCCTCATCTCCCAATACTTTGGCTGATGAATCCAACTCAGAACAAGATGAACTTCAAGTTGATGTCCTTCATACCAAGTTCATTGGTGAGGTGGATCTTCCAGAGTGTATGTCTTCCTCCCCATGTGATGTACTTGTTGTTCATGCCCCATGCAGGCGAAGAACCTCTCTTGAAAGAGTCCAGACGTCGATTCATTCTCTTCCCTATACAGTATCACAAAGTAAGTATCCCTCCGTAGTATCTCATGTAAATTGACTTACCCCCAATCAGATATGGCAAATGTACAAGAAAGCGGAAGCATCCTTCTGGACTGCAGAGGAGATGGACCTTTCAAAAGATACTCACGACTGGAACAATCATTTGAATGACAATGAACGCCACTTCGTCTCTCATGTACTTGCGTTTTTCGCCACCTCTGATGGTATTGTTAATGAGAACCTCATCCAGCGTCTCTCGAACGAGGTCCAGGCCGCCGAGGCCCGTTGCTTCTACGGTTTCCAGATTATGATGGAGAACATCCATTCCAAGACCTACTCTCTCTTGATCAATACCTACATCAAGGATCCCATGCAGCGTGAATATCTTTTTGACACCATGGACACCATCCCTTGTCAAACGCAAAGCTGACTTGGCTCTCCAATGGATCTTGGACCAACATTCAACATTCGCTGAGCGCTTGGTAGCCTTTGCCGCAGTCGAGGGTATTTTCTTCTCCGGATCATTCATGTCCATATTCTGGTTGAAGAAGCATGGCTTGATGCCTGGTCTCACATTCTCCAACGAGCTCATTAGCCGTGATGAGGGAATGCACACCAATTTCGCATGCTTGCTTTTCAGTCACCTTATGTGGCATCCTCATCCATGGGTCATCCAGCAGATGATCACGGAAGTGGTCAAGATTGAACAGGGTTCTTGACAGGTACGATTTCATTTGATAGCACAATATATTGGATACTGAACGTTGTTTGCAGATGCACTACCTGTGGCTTTGATCGGAATGAGTGCAAAGCTTATGTGCCAGTACATCAAGTTCATCGCCGATCATCTATTGGTTTCTTTAGGCAACGAGAAGATTTACAACATCATGAATCCATTCGACTTCATGGTCATGATTTCTCTGCAAGGCAAGACCAACTTCTTCGAGAAGCGACTCGGAGTATTGGACTACTTGAAAGCAAATGTGAATCATAACCAGAAGAATGAGACGGTCGCCAACAAGGTCTTTGTAAGTATTTTGATTGGTATCCTCAATCCCCTCAATTGACTTCAGTGAACAGCTCATTAGACGAGGACTTCTAAAGGCTCTTCTGTTTTGATTGGTATATCATTTAGACTATTGTTACCTCACGATATATGCACGCTATCGCACTCCATCTGTAGATCTATCATTGTACTAGCATTACATGTTATTCACCACTCGTGATACCTAAATATCATCATCTTATCATATCTGCTGCCGCACGTGTGAAAGAAGATCAGCGTCGGTCACATGATCCAGTGGTCACTTCCGCCGGCCAACCATCAACAGAACATCAACGTTCATCAACCCTCTTCAGCCATGTCACCAATTACAGTCTTTGCCAACACCATTCACTCTGATAATGGATGCATCATCGAGCCCATTTTTTTGAATATTCACTTCTCTGGCATTGTCACACTACTTCCCTCCCGTGTTGTATGTTTCAACGTTGACTTTGACTTCCTCCAACTAACGAACACCTCAGCTGATTCAAGTAATCATCGAACTTCCTAACGAGTTTGCCGGACAACTCTATCCCATCATCGGAGGAGAAAGTACACTTCCAAGGGATAAATTACAACGGGAATACGCTGGATTACTCCTGCCATCAGTAAGTCTTAGACCATGCTTTACGAACACACCAATTGAAGAAAATTGTGTCACAGAATATGTTTCCCTTCTTTCCCGTGAGAAGATACTTCAACCATCAAAATGAACAACACTGGCGCTGCCTCTTGGATGAAATTCAGTGTGCCCTCCTGGAACCCAAGAACATCAACAAGAATCACTCTGATCTTATGCGGGACTTTTTCTGGATGGTGTTTGTTGCAACTTATCCATCCTTCCCAGGCAGAGAATGGGAAGCATGGGATGTGCGCATCAACATGGACAGTACTTTCATTACAACATGGCTCGGAGATCCTGGACTGCAGCAGCTGAGGGACTCCCAGAGGCCCGACACCGTTCATCAATTTATTTTTGTGGAACTGAAGGAAATCGTTGCATACTTCTTCTCTGTATCAATGGACTCCGGTCTGTAACTTCGTAGCTTCTAATGTAATGTGTATGTCAATCATGACATGTTTCATCCCATGTACCACACGTCGCACTCTGGCCGTTGAATATTGAATTCTGCAGCTGCCACACAATACTGCATTTTGCACATTTATATCATGCTGATAGGTATGGACAGCGCATACGTCCGACGGACATAGCAATGGTGCTTGTGGAACAAATGCTGTGGTGTTACCGTGACGTTTTGACCGTCTGCTGACCAGACCTCTGCATGTGACATGTTGCGGAGACAGGTGCTGCTGCAGGCAGAATGTTACATCATGGCTTATGGGTGCTACTGGTGACCTCAGACAGACCTCAGACATTCCAGGTTAACGATATATACAATTA
>JBBPTD010001389.1:0-10245 GCA_038093895.1 Boletus aff. mottiae
CAGTCTCAAGCCTAGTAATCCTAGTATAGTATCTATAGATAAGCACTGCTTGGTCTGTGCCCCTATCTCTATAGTATAAGTAGTCGATCTAGTTAGTATCTAGTTCTCTAGTCTAGTTCTCTTGTTCCTTCCCTAGTCTTCTCACTAGAAGGCTCTAGCCTTTCTTGTTCTTTCCCTAGTTTCTTGAGGCCTACAAGCCTAATAGACCATCTTCTCACAGAGACTTACTCATTGCAAATGCCCTCTAGCTAGCAAAGCCATCATAGCTACCAGTTGTTCATAGATTGAATAACTAGGTCGTTACAGTCATTCCCACAGAACACCTGTGCCTGACTCATTTTGTACTCCCCGACATGGTTCAAACACATCCTCCAGCTCTTCTCGTTCTTCCCATTCCTACTGATCCTCCAACTTGGGATGAGGTCTTCCCATCCCTCCTTCTCAAAGGTCTGCTTCCCCAAGATGTCGCTCCCCCTCCCTGGAGTTAGATGATGTCATTGATGAAACTGGCTACACTAACATCACTGGTTCCCCAGGGTACTCTTGCATGGGCCTCTAATTACCTTTTGACGTGGTCTCAGGGCTAGTATGGGGGTAATGTTATGACTTGTTCTCTTTTCTCCTTTGTTCTTAACACCTTTACACTTGGACTCACATCGAACTCATCAGTTCGACTCTCTACTTTGGACATTATTTATTTTATCGCTGACTCACCCATGCTTACTTGTTCTTATCTGTTATCTCACTTGTTTTGTCAGCAATTACTTCCCTCACCTTCTATTCCATTCTATGGCTTTCCTTGACCAACCCTAACTATGCCTGCCCTTAGTCATATAACCAGGTATATAAACCCATGATACCTATCTCTTGTACTTTAGCTTAGATCTCCTTGACCATCACCTTGAATCTATTCCTCTCGTCTCAAGCTCCTTCTGGCTATAGACCAGTTGCTTTGACCCCCTTGAACTCTCGAAACCTTGAACCCTTGTGTTCCCTTGTGGAACGTCATCCTTGAACTACGTGCTACCATTAAGTGCATGCTTTATACTTCAAACCTCTTAACCTAGTCTTTCGAGGCTACACTTGTCCTTACCTGGGCCAAGTGTAACACCAGGCCACCTGTTCACTATGATAACATGTTAGAATAAAGGGGAATGAACAAGCAATTGGTAGACTCACCCGCAAGGTACACTGTGACTGGAGTCATGTTCACTGGAGGTGTGAGGGTGACCACAGGCATGCTGTGAACTTTTGAAGATTGTATAAGTCAGAGGAAGGTGCAGGGAATGCTGTCCTTGCAGTATTACATACTCACTGTTTTTAACTCATTGGCTCAATGGGATTTGCTGGTGGTTGGCATGCCATGTGCCAGATCTGAAAAATCTGTGCTAGATGACTTCTACCTTGATACAGTGAGAAGACCTACATGACAAAGATTTGAAATTGTCACGGAGTTGGCGCTTTATGTGCAAGATCCCCAATTCTAATCTAAATGAGTTCTATCCGATGTCAACATGAGAAACTTACATCTCCGGAAGGGGTACTACATCTGGTGCAGTTTGGTAGGAAAATTGCTTACTACGGTAGATGTCTACAAAGCCCTCCAAGTCCTTGGACTGGACATGGAGTAGCAGATCCTCCAGCACATGAATGACTTGCGCAATCCTACAACTGGATGCCTTGACCTTGTTCAACTGTGTACAGACACCATGGCTTTGCAAGACTTGCACATGAAGTGACCGTGCAAGAACACGAAGTTCTTCAGTTGTTTCAAGTGACTGTGTAAGTTGTTCGATGAATTTTGAAGGAATGGGAGAACACAAAAAGTCAGAAATGAGATTGTCAAGGAAAGATGTGAGGGAGTTCTTGAGGAATGACATTAATGCAGCTTCCAAGCTACAGCAGGTTAGATACTTGCTATACATCAATAGGAAAGAACATCAATATGTCCAGAATATTTATATATGGGATCACAAGACTTACCAGTGTGGTGTCAGTGTTGGCTTCAAAGGGATGGGTGAACTGTTCAATGTATCTGTGGATAAGCTTCACCAGGTCAGATGCAGGGATATGGGCAATTATCTGACTTACCGTGGTGTTGCCATCAGAATGGGCAAACCATTTGATGTATCTGCAGATAAGCTTTGCCAGGTCAGATGCAGGGATATGGGCAATTATCTGACTTACTGTGGTGTCACCATCAGGTTTGGGAGAGTAGGCAAAGTGTCTAGTACATTCAGCATCCCTTTCTCCTTGTTTCCTGCACTAGAACAATGAGCCGCAAGGGCTTAATCACAGTCTTCTCACCTAAGCTGCAGCTGATATTTCTCCTTGTTTCTGAGACTGATCCTTTCATGGTTTCTGAAGGCAGCACAAATGAATACAGTTGTTGCTCTAGGGCATATGAACTCACTTTGTATAGTATATCTTCAAGTATGTTCGCTTGGCCTGTGACTTTTCTTTGATGGTGTGATATAGTCTTGGCCTGCCCATGGTGACAGAAATGCAAAGAAAGCAAGCATGTGGGCATCTTGAACATCCAAGGGACCATATTGGGGATATGTAATTTATGCAAGTTTTATACCACTTTTATGCGAGACTTGGGGATAGTACAAGATATCTACCCTATTTGCAATGATAGAAATGTGTCATATCATAAGCCTTGTGTCCATCGCATGTTATCAGCAGCACGGCCTGCAATGTTATTGGTGCGTTGACATTAAACATATTTTTTAACCAGTTTTATATGAGATTTAAGAATAGTATCTATGACATATCCATAAATTCAATGGTGTCATGCCTCACCCAGAACCTTTGAGGTCTATGATGCACAACAAAGCAATTAACAAATGGAAAAGGCCTCCGGAATGAGCCACTGTAAGTTGCTGAAGCATGCAAAGCCTTCAATTGGGTCCTGTCAACATCTCACTGTTCACCTGTAGCATACTACTATAGTACTGTTTATATGCACTGGATTGTCAACAGTCTTGGGTCGAATCCACTTCACATATACATAGGATATTTATTCATGTTACTATACAGCAATGTATCATGTTTGAGCACCCCTGTAGTACCCTTTATATGTTGCAGAGATACAAAGCGAATGATATGTACATATGCATTAGGGGCTTTCTGCAGCGTGAGGTCACAGGTCAGTTCCTGATTTAGTTACTGGGTTCACAGCCCAGTCTGAAAGATGTTGGGTACTCTGGCTCAGTCGAATTGAATTTCTGCAGAAAATGTGACTTGGAGCATCCACCACAAGTGAGTTGCAGGTTGGGTCATACTACATAGTACTATGTGCTAGTTGCTCAACTGCACAGTCGCTTTCTACAGCAGAGGAGGGAAGACTGAACTACTTGTAGCTATGCTCCTGAAAATAATAGTTGGAGTTTCTGGTGAATCGGAGAGCTGAGCAGTATTACGTAGTGCTACTAGCAATTTCCTTATGGCAGAGATCATAGCATTGTCCAAGGCACATCACAGAGAAAGAAGAGTAGGGTGAGGTGGATCGCAACAGGTTGTTCGAAATGTTTGTAGGTGGGGCTTCCCTGATTAGGGTAGATTTTCAAGATCGGGTGTGTTGTCTAATGCATTGTTCCCCCAAGAGAGCACCAGCAGTGAAAGGTGGTATCAGTAGAATGGGCTCTTAGTTACCTCCTTTGGTCACTCCATACATGTATTATAGCAATGATCAACCAAGTAGATCTTATCAGTGTCACAACACAGGCAGACCTTGACTTGTCATGAGTCCAGGTTCTTTGCAAAGGTAAGGTGCTCATGAAACTGACATTTGATGAAATATTGTCTCGCTATTTTGTACAGCAAGATTCCTTATCTTCACTCGCCTGTTATACAGCTGCACCAACTTGGAGTCTATCGGTTAGCTTGATGCGACTCTCCTCAAATACCCTAGGCAGCAATGATAGACTCAGAGAAACTTCGATTTTTCGCAATTTTTTCAACTCTTTCTATTATGAGATGGAACCAATGAAGTGGACAACGCCGGCACAAGCAGAGTTCCTGACTAGCCTGTATCCCACATATCTGGAACATACTGCAAAAAAAAAAATACCACTGATTCTGGGCCAAGCTTTATGCTGAATGGTTCACAAGATGGCCTGAGAGGGCTGTCTTATTCCCAAACGTCGAAGGCACACTCAATGCAGAGCAAAGTGAAGCTTTGGGCGCTGCTGTGGATGTGCATAACAAGGTGTGTCACTCAGCAGTATCACTCACATTCGTGGTTTACATGTTCATAATCTAAGCAACTACAAATGTGGTTCTGTTGGCATGCAAATGAATCACGAAGGAGCCGCTTGCAACAGCAGAAATCCTCTGTCTTCGAGAAGATTGTTGTGCCCAAAGGCTCATGCATTCATACACCTACAGAACTTTACATGCTCAAGCACTACGATGACTGAATCAAGCCTCAAATCATGGCTGAACAGCAAGCAGGCCATATTCCTGCCTTCGGGAATAATCTGACCGTGGTCCACAAATACGCTCAGGAATTACTGGAATTGAAGGACGGCGAGATCAAGGAAAAAATCCAACTCATGTACAAGATGCAGGAAAAGGTATCTAAGATGACATGCGATATGGATTTGGAGGAAGAAACAGACTCTGCAGAAATAAAACGGTGAGTGTCACACTATGAAGTATCTTCAAGTTAGACTCACCTATTTCTATAGTGCCATTGATGACCTGCCTTATATGCTTGCAAGGGTGGCCAAGCTGGTCAAATGTTGCACCCACTTTGCCATATCTTTTGTCTGTGCTGGTCCAGATCCTTCAAGAAACTGGGATATCTCCTCAATCTCATAAGTTCTCTACTATTTCATGTATTTCACAGTGTCCACTTATGAACTCTGCAGCTGTCAATCTGATATGACCCCAGAAGGATGTACTTTTCCATCCCTTTTCTCAAAAGAGAGCAATGCCATGCTCATCACATTCCAGGAGTATGCCGAGACCATATTCCATGAGTTTCTTCATTCTTTTACTCTGTATCCATTGTCGACATTTCTGTAGCTCTGGAATCACGCAATCCTACAAAGAGTGCCTCTCAGGGCGACTGCAGTGAGGTCAAGGAAGTGACTTCCATTGCTAACGAGGGAACATCAGGAGTCCTACCAGTGGACGAGGGCTGCCGCAATGGCAATGGCGATGTTGCTATTGACAACTCAGGCAACGGTACAGAGAACCCACAAGGTGGTGGTCCAGATAGTGAGAACCAATGGGGGGCTGGAGATGAAGATGCCAATGATGCTGAAGGTGAGGAATTTGGTGAAGGGGGACAGGGGTATGGAGCAGCCATCATTGAGGGAGACCAGTGGCAGGTAGGCTCAATGATTCGTATTTTATACTCAAACTCAACCTATTTTATAGGTTACAAGTGATGCATCTCAATCCTTTGTTGGCCTTGATGCATTATTTGGGACATGGGGTCCATCAGGAACCACCATGCCTTCTTCCAATCAATCGACAATTCAATTCAATGCATCAACGCAGCCGTAGGATCCTGCCGCTATTGGTTTTCAGGTTGGTCTCCTGTGTGCTTTCTGTTCATCCACTCAACAATTGTCTAGAGTCATTTCAGCATTGACTTCGGCTCTTAGGCTGCCTGCAATATCCCCCAACTGATGCCAATGCAGTCAATCTTGACATTTGCATCAGGGAGTGGAAGCAGGTATTCAGGGAGTGGGTATGTCTCAGGTGACTTTGGCTACGATGATTCAACCAATGGCATTTCTCTCTCTGCCGCCATGAGGAAGATTACTGCTGACCTTTCCAGAGATAACTGGGACTTCTCTGAAATTGGGCTGAACTCACTTGTAACTCTGCCACTCTCTGACCTCCATTCCACTCAGTTCGGTGACGCTGGTTCTGATGCTGAGCTACTTCCACTTCCCCCTGTTCCAAACAATCCAAGTCCAGTCCAGCCTTGCCTTCCAGCTGTCCCTCCCCCATCTCCACCTGATGAACGAGCAATGGCAACTCTGTCTCAGCAAAACACCACCAAGTCCCGCCTGGAGCCCAGACCCAAGGGTAACACAGTTGTACCTCCCAAGCACCGGCCAGTAAAAGACACAACAACTCAATCCACTCCTGCTGGCGTGACAGACAGCCTCTCATTGCTCGGATGTGTTGGCACTCTGAGCTTGGAGAAATCAGCTGCCAAGTCTCATCTGAAGCCAAAGGTCAGGCACAAAGCAGCTATGCTCCCCAAGCACCAGCCAGTAGGAGGTTTGTGTCTTATGCTGTACCTTTGCAGAACAGTGCTGAGGTCATGAATTGATCAGATGTTCCTCCGCCATTCTGTTACGACTGGTCCTACTGTAGCGGCAACAGCCGGTAGAACCAAGAAGTAGAACCTTAGCCAGCAGGTTGGCCACACGTTCAAGGGGTGGAGATAGAGGGCAGGATTCCTCAAGGATGAAGGGACGCATAGTTACAAGGAGAGGAGGTTCAAGGTTGCTGGCCTGCTAAGGTGGACAACAAGGGGAGTCAAGGATGTTGGTACAGAAGTACATTGGTGTCCACCTGAAGGTAGACCAAGATGGGATACAAGGTACATAGGTGAGTGCTTATATAGTGTGCATGGCTACACACGGACCAAGACAAGAAAGGAAACAAGGACAAAGACTGGGAGATACGAGGAAGTCCAAGGAGATCTAGGAAACCAAGATAGTGGTACAGAGTCCGAGAGAAGACGAAGACGTGGGGATCAAGAAGAAGCGAAGGCAGAGAGCCAAGGCAATGGTACAAGGTCCGAGATAAGAGGACACGAGGCAAAGAAGACGAAGAGACTGGGATCAAAGAGAAGGGAAGACAAAGAAGACAGAGGAACCCGAGATATGGGTACAGGTCCGAGACAAGAGGACACAAGGTGAAGAAGACAAAGAGACGGGGATCAAAGAGAAGAGAAGACAAAGAAGACAGAGGAACCCGAGATATGGGTACAGGATCCGAGACAAGAGAACACGAGGTGAGAAAGACAAGGGAAACGAAGACGAGAGTTCAAGGAACAAAAGAAGACGACGTACAAATCCAGAGGAAGTCTAAGGAGATCTATAGGAGACAAGGGCAAGGGCAAGGGAACGAGGGGACGAGGGGACGAGGGGACGAGGGGACGAGGGGACGAGGGGACGAGGGGATGAGGGGTCGAGGGGACAAGGAGACAAGGAGTTTCCAGTGATGGGGCGGTCAAAGGAAGGCTTAAAAAAAGAAAAGAATGGCACAACCGGGAGTTGCCGAGGTGAGTTGTAACACATTCCCACCTCCAGGTACTCAGATGACTTGCGATGCATCTGCTATGGCATCAAGTGTCCAGCCACAGCCACAGAATCATCCCCACCCAGCCCCTTCCGCTGATATGACTACCTCCCAGCCAATGGCGCCCACCACCTCTGTTGTACCTGTCACTGAACAACCTCGTGTCTCTGCTCCATCTGAGACCTGCACATCCAAGTGCATCCCTGTCCAGTCCAAATGGAATGCCATAGCAGATGCAATCAGAATGAATCAGCTGGCCTTTAACAACACCAGCCTGAAGAAAGGCAAGCAATCAGGAGAGTGTGCCGAGGGAGCAAAGAAAAGGTAAGTTTATGTGGATTGTGTTCTTCCTGCACTCTGACCTCCCATATGTCAAGGAAAAAGGCAAATTGAAGTTCACTTCGATCACATATTTCCATCGTCAGATGGTTTGACATCAGCAAATCAGTCACCTAAAGGTCCCCACTTTACAGCACTGTACTGACCTGACCTATCTGTACAGTAAGGTTCTAGTTTGCTGATGGAGGTTTAATTTAACTTGATTCTTGTGCCTTTGTCAACATACATATATTGCACAATACACACATTCAAAATTGACATGGAACAAGTTCAATCTGGGTATTGTTACAACTTGTTCTTTCTTCTACTTCTCTTTACACAGTTCAACTCTTGACTCGGACACTATTTCTTTTATTGCTGACTCACCAATGCTTACTCTCCTTATCTCTTATCTCAATTGCTTCGTCAGCGATTACTTCCCCCATGTTCCGTCTCCTTCTATCGCTTTCTACGACCTGCCCTGATTATGCCTACCCTTAGTCTTGTAACCAGGTATATAAACCCACTATACCTATCCTTGTACTTTAGCTTAGATCTCCTCGATCAACACCTTGAATCTACTCTCTTGTCTCGAAGCTCCTTCTGGCACTTGACCAGTCGCTCTGAACCATTGAACCATTGAACCTTGAAACCCTTGTGTTCCTCTGTGGAACATCTTCCTAGGACTTTGTGCTACCATTAAGTGCACGCTATCTCTTTGAACCTTTGGACCTTTGTCTTTCGAGGCTATGCTCGTCCCCACCAGGGCCAAGCGTAACAGGTATGGGCAACTAGTCTAAGTGTTTGTGTTAAAACTAGATACACTACAACCTTGCTACAATGAGCACTGGGATGGTGAGGGTACCAGAGCTTGCATGCATGCATGCATGCGCATGGAAAACAACCTTCATGCATCTCTGGCTGTGCATTTGCAAGGTGTGCATGTGGCGAGCTACAAACATGGGTAAGAACAAGGGAGGTATGAGTTACCTGCATACGTATGTATGTCGTCAGTGCGGTGGCAAACAGGCAACCCACCGGTTGATGCATCAGTGCGGATTGGATTGAGGACGGTGCCACAAGAGTCATGGATCAACATTTCAACTCCCTTTGCCAGATACTGTGATGCATCAGGCTAAAATCAGGAGTCTGAAGCATGACAGCAGCGTATGTCGTCAGTGTGGTGGCTGCCAAACAGGCGACCCCACCAGTTGATGCATCAGCACGGATAGAGTCATGCATCAACCGAAGTACACCAGCCTTCGTACATAGTATTATGCATCAACTTACAAAACTGCCAGCTCATGTCGACACAATCTAACAAAGTCTGAGAGAGAGGAGCGGTTGCTCGATACTCAGCCGGTGCCTAAGATGGGCGGAAACGACTATATTCACCTGAGAGAGAGGAGTGGTTGCTCGATACTATAGTACATTAGCTGAAGATAGAAAACTAGTAAGTAAAGTAACTCACCTCAGCCGGTGCCTAAGATGGGCGGAAACGACTGAGGTGCTTGTAAGTGAGGTGCAAGTATATATACGCTGTGGATGAGGTATACTCGTATTATGTTACCTACAATATTGTTGTGATGAACCTGAAGGAACCTTATAAGGTTTAAGTGAATAATAGTTGTAGTACTTCCGGTGCTTCCGCACTTCTGAGGAATCTGGAAGTGGTTCCGAGGTTCCGAGGGTGCGGGAATATTCCGGAAGTAGTTCCGGGGGTTCCGAGATCGGAAGGCGTGGGAAAGTTCCGGAAGGGGTTCCGGAATAGGGGTTCCGAGACCGGAACACGGAACAGTCAGGACTGTCATTATTTGTCACTCCCACTCGAGTATAGCCTCAATCCCATACTTCGAACGAATTTCCAATGTGGTTCATTGGCGAGAGGTTTTGTGAGTATGTCCGCCACCATGTCCTTGGTGGAAACATACCGGACTACTGCTTCTCCCTTTCCGACTATATCATCCCGGACAAAGTGATATTTTCGTTGGATGTGTTTTGTCCGTGCTCGGAACTGCGGATCACGACAGAGGATGATGGCTGCTTGGTTGTCACAGAATAGTTCTGTAGGCGCTTTCTGAGGATATCCAATTTCATCAAAGAACGACCGGAGCCAGGCCAAGTGCTGTCCAGCATTGCTGAGTCCGATATACTCTGATTCTGTGGTGGAGAGTGCTACCATGCTCTGTTGTTTGCTGGACCAGGAAATGGCTCCACGATTGCTGATGAAAACAAAACCGGAAGTAGAACGGGAGTTGTCTGGGTCCTGAGACCATCCGGCATCGGTGTATCCATGGAAGTCCATATCTGTGGAAAGTTCTGTTCCATCAAAACGGAGTTCCATATCCTTGGTAGCCTGGATGTATCGTAGTACACGTTTTGCTGCTTCCCAATGGATATGTTTGGGTTTGGCACTGAAACGGCTCAGTGTGCCTACTGCATAAGCAAGGTCCGGGCGAGTTCCGAGCATGAGATACATCAATGACCCTATGACCGTGAGGTATGAAACCTGTTTGCCTTCGATGATCATTTCTGGAATGATCTGATCATGATTTGGATCAATTGCAGACAGTTGGGAGTTGTGTGCCATGGGAGTCCATGCTGGTTTGCAGGTGGACATGCCGGTGCGTTCCAGGACTGTTCGGGAGT
>JBBPTD010001390.1:0-10238 GCA_038093895.1 Boletus aff. mottiae
TGTACAAGTAACATACTGCTGTACCTACAAAACATCGCATCAGGCATGTTTAACTGGACTGCACTCACTTCTGGGAGGCGAAGCAGACCTGTGGCTGCAGCTGTTTCCCACCCTGGCCACTTCAGCGTTTTCTCAGCGCACCATGTACCAGCTAGTGCGATATATGAATTTATCTCACCTCTCCATATTATTCATTGTTGCGATGAGCAGCCTTCAGCTATTCACATGTGGGCAGCCATGTGATCGCACATTTTCAGACTCCCATGGCCTCACCCACCATCGTAACAGCTGCTCACTTTACAAACAAAGACAAAGTGCACAAGCTGCCAATGTGAAGGCTCAGTGGCTCAAGTGCCAGCTTGAACAATCTACCAGTGATAATTTACTGGCTGAGCCACCTAGTGTTGCAAAGAGGCGAAGAAGTATGGTGCCAGATGATCACAGCGTATGGGTCTTGCACAACACGATACATATATTCGAGTCGCTTACAACAGATATAGCCAGGTCTCATGACAGTGTCACCAAGTGATACTCCACCTGCATTGATTTCTGTACCACAGACATCTTCAGCTCCTTGTCTACCTGCATGCATTGTTTCTTTGTCCTCAAGCTCGCTTCTGCCAGAACAGACACCCATAACTCCATCTCCAGGCACAATACTGATTGCCAGTTCCAAGATGCACCTAGTCGAACAACCTACCATACATGATGCACGCAGACCATCCCGTACACACCGGTTGCCAGCTCGGTATAGAGATCTACTCCCAGAAGCTCCACCAGCCATGCTACCACAAGCTGCAGAGCGTGCAGAGCCTCCTTCACTCATTAGACATGTTATCCTTCATGTTTTTGACTTGTTCAATGCAGTATCTAATTCATTTGGCATCACTTGAGAGTACCGCCACTGTCCCTTATATGATCCAGATTCATTCGTCTCTGTCAACGACCTATCGAGCTTGCCTATCAGTCAGGATCTTGATTCCACTGCCAAAGTGCTTCCCAGTTGTGGGGATCAGTATGGTCATTCTGGTATACATGCACCTCCTTGACCATGGGCAAATATGTCGATCTGGCGGTTGATGTCATGGAAGCTGAGTGGAAGCAATCAAAAATCGAATGCTGAAACCACTCATCTTGTCCGTGAGGTACTTGGGGCTCCAGATTTCAAGCTAGAGGACCTAGCCACATTTGACGCATCCAAGGAATCACAAAGGTTTGACGAAGGTCACATCAACGAGGACACAGCACATTGCAAGTTCAGTGCAGACAATTGGAAGCAGACTCCAGTAGAGATCCTCTTGCCCACATGTCAGAAGCAGCCAGAAGCTGGCAGGCATCTATTCACGGTTCCAGGTCTCATGCATCACTCGATTACATCTGTCATCTCAGCAGCTTTCTCTGAACTGATAGCCAAGTTCTTCCATCTCACACCATTCAAACATATTTGGAATCCTACAGCTGGTCGACCACAGAGGCTGTATGATGAGCTATATTCATCAGATGCCTGGATTAAAGCTCATGACAATATACAGAAGCAAAAGAGGACAGATGGCTGTCAACTTGAGAGGGTGGTTGCTGTTGCAATAGCTAGTAGCCGGCATTGCCACACAGGCTACTAAGGAATCTACTCTAGGGATACTTACCTTGGAGAGGGTTGGGTTCTCAGAGATGATAGCGGTTGCTGGTCAAGAGAGATATATATTATTCAGACTCAGTTGAGTCTTATATATGCTTTGTAATGCTTACTTAATATAAGGTCACATGACTGTAAGTACGCGTCCTTTCAACACTCCCCCTTGTCTAGTATACGGTAGATACATAGATATCATAGTGAGGAATATAAAGTAAAATGGAAACTGTTACAACTCACCTCGGCAACACCCGGTTGTGCCATTCTTTTCTTTTCTCAAGCCTTCCTCTGACCACCTCGTCACTGGAAACCTCGCCCCCTCGTCCCCTCATCCCTTCATCCCCTCGTCTCCTCGTTCCCTCGTCCTGGCCTCCTTTAGATCTTCTTAGACTTCCTCTGAACTTGTATGTCGTCTTCTTCTTCTTTGTTCCTTGAACTCTCGTCTTCGTTTCCCTTGTCTTCTCACCTCGTGTTCTCTTATCTTGGACCTTGTACCCATATCTTGGGTCTCTTCGTCTTCTCACCTCATGTTCTCTTATCTTGGACCTTGTACCATTACTTTGGCTCCTCGTCTTCCCTTCTCTTCTTCTTGATCCCTGCGTCTTCGTCTTCTCTCAGACCTTGCACCCATATCTCGGGTTCCTTCGTCTTCTCTGTCTTCTCTTCTCTCTGATCCCCGTCTCTTTGTCTTCTTCACCTCATGTCCTCTTATCTCGGACTCTGTACCATTGTCTTGGTTCTCCGTCTTCTCTTCTCTTTGATCCCCGTGTCTTCGTCTTCTCTCGGACACTGTACCACTATCTTGGTTCCTTAGATCTCCTCGGACTTTCTTGTATCTCTTCGTCTCTGTCCCTGTTTCCTTCTTGTCTTGGTCCGTGCGCAGCCACGCACAGTATATAAACTCTCGCCTATGTACCTTGTACTCCATCTTGGTCTACCTTACGGTAGACATCATTGTACTCTCTACCCCTTGCCGTCTACCTAGTAGACCAGCAACCATGAACCCCCCTTTACTCGTGACTGCGCGTCCCTTTGACCCTTGAGGAATCATGCCCTCTATCTTCGCCCCTTGAACGCGTAGTCAACCCACTGGCTAAGGTTCCACTTCTAGATCTCACCGGCCGTCGCCGCTACAGTGGGACTAGTCGTAACAGAAACGTCTGCACAATCTTACGATGGCAAGTTGAATTCCAAACCGAGCTGGGAGCGAAACTCCTTGAACTTGATGTGTCCAAGGTTCTTAGTGAACATATCCGTGGGATTGTCGGTCCCTGGGATAAAGAGTCACTCAACCTGCTTCCACAGCATCACAGCATCGCGTACAAAGTGGTAACAGATTTGGATGTGTTTGGAACGTTTTTCGGTAACTGGGTTCTGTGCAATAAAGAGCAAACCTTGGTTGTCACCACAAACAGGGATGGGACCAAGGCGATAGCCAAGTTCTTCCATCATTTGATGAATCCAAATAGCCTGGTGCGTGCAGTCACTCAAGGCCATGTACTCAGCTTCCGTAGAAGACAGAGCTGTGGTCTTTTGTAGGTGTGAGTTCTACAAGAACACACCATCTGCGAATTTCAGGTAGAAACCTGTTTGCGAGTGAGACATGACTTTGTCTTGTCCCCAATCAGAGTCAGTGCAGGCGATGATGCCTTTACCGGTCTTGCCGCTGTATACAAGAGAGTAGTCTCGGGTACCAAGAAGGTATCGGCAGATATATAGAGCTTTTGCTGATGCTCTTCTGATGGGTTTGCAGACATGCGGGCAAGTTGGGTAACTGCATATGAGATGTCAGGTCTTGTGCTGATCATAAGATACAGCAATGATCCGATGACCTGTTGGAATCACGTCCGAAGTTCCGGTTGGATGGGGAGATCATTCTTCTCTGGGTAGTAGCCCTGAGGGAGAGATGTGTTGGTGATTTTTGCGTTAGTCATGCCACATCGCTCTATGACTTTGTTGAGGTATTCTCACTGGTCTATCTTAATTGTTTGACCTTCTCGACGTATGTTCATTCTTAGGAATTCATGTGTTTCTCCTAAGTTGTGACAGTCCCATTTCTTCATAAATGCAGCCTTGACCTTGTCTACGAAAGGTTTGTTGGGGCCACAGAAGATGGCGTCGTCTATGTAGATAATCGCTAGGATGAGCTCTTTGCCTTTGCGATAGATGAAGAGGCCAGCATCTGTTTTAAGACGTGTGAAGCCTAGTTCTTTCATGGATTTGTCGAGCTCGCGCCACCAAGCTAGTCCGGCTTGCTTAAGGCCATATAGGGTGCGGAGTAGTCTCAAGACCTTCCCTTTGAGATGAGGGGGCATAAAGCCTTCAGGGAAGTCCATGTATAATTCTTCGTCCAGTTTGCTGTATAAATAGGTGGATCGGACATTGAGACCTGTGATGTACCAGTTCTCTGTTGCTGCGAGGGCGAGCATGCACCACACTGTCTCGAAGCGTACGACGGAGGAGAATATTTGATCGAAATCAATCCCTTCTACTTGGGAGAAGCCTTTGGCAACGAGCTGGGCCTTCTTTCTGCCATCTGATTTTACATCAAAGACCCATCAGTTTTTAATAACCTTCCTGTTTGCGGGTCGATCCACGATTTCATAGACCTTGCAGTCCTTGAGTATTTGTAACTCATCATTGCAGGCTTTATGCCAAAGGGTTTGTTCCTCTTGTGGTAACTTGAGGATGTCGTGGTATGTCCATTCGTGGTAATTCACATTGGACTGTTCTATTTCCAGTGGGAAAGCATGGCTGCAGAGGTATGAAACCAATGTGTCTCCCCCTTCCCTGGTGATGTGTTCCACATCTTCTTCTGATGGAGTCGGGGACGGGGGCATTCCTCCAGGGACAATGGGTGAATCCGAAGGTCCAGCCGGTGCTTCTCCAACGAGTCTGCGCCAGTCAGAGATGCATTCAATGTCTCGAAGCTGCTTTAGCAGTTTGCAGCGCTCCCCATATATATTTCTGGGGTGGATGGGGGCACGGCGCTCTGGCTGTGGGCGCTCTGGCTGAGCAGGTGGAGGCAGAGGCAGATGACAAGGAGGGGTGACCGGAGGTGCTGGCAGAGCCGGCAGCGGTGTAGGTACCCTAGGAGGTGCTGCTGGAGGTGGAGTATTTGGCCTGGGGGCCAGGTGACGATGGTCGGTAGGAGGAGCAATTTCCACATCTGACTCCTGGTCCAAAGGTTCAGAATCAGAATCCGAAGACTTGTCATTGTGAGAGTGAGAACGCGGCGGGTGGTTAACAGGCTGGTGTGGCTGAGCCTTTGAACACCTTGGGAAGAGATGCTCATCAAATATGGCATGAGCCAATGTGTGTAGCACGTTGTTAGGGCGCATGAAGAGGTAGTTTGAATCACTACCAGCGGAAATGCCCAGGTAGATCATCAGTTGCAATTTAGGCTGCAATTTGCCTTTGTGAGTCTCAACTGGTAAGTGGACATATGCGCCACAGCCAAAAACCCGAAGGTGTGAGAAGGTAGGCTTTTCACCGGTGAGCATCTCAGATGGCGTTTTCCATTGGAGCCGATGAGATGGGGTGCGATTATACACATGTAGTGCATGTAATACCGCGAACTCCCAATAGGAATTGGGCAGGCAAGCCTGCAGTCGCATGGGTTGTGCTTTGTCCATAATAGTACAGATTAGGCGTTCCGCACGTCCGTTCTGCTGGTGAGTATAGGGGGCAGATTGTTGTATATGGATGCCATTATCGCGCATATACTCAGTGAAAGCTTTGGAGGTGTATTCTCCCCCTGCATCAGAGCGCCAGTGTTTTATTATGGTGTTGAACTGAGTTTGCACATAGGTGTGGAATTGCTTGGTTGCTTTAAGCGTTTGATCCTTAGTTTTAATTAGGACCAGCCAAGCCATGGAGGTATAGTCATCATAAAAGACGACCATGTACTTGTACTTGTGGTACAATTCAATTTCAAACAAATTGAGGTCAGAATGAATTAACTTAAAGGGAGTGCTTGCGTGCTTCTCACTATGAGGAAAAGTACGGTTTGGTTGTTTACCAAGCTCACAACCAGAGCATATAGGAGCAGTGGATGGAATATCGACATCCAGAAAGTCCTTGATGTGCTTCTTTGCAGTGCGGAGCATGTCGCGCGAGGGGTGGCCTGAAACGACCAGAACCCACCTAAGGGTCTAGCATTTGTAGTTGCAAGAGTACTAGCAAGGTTGTTCTGGGAAAACTCCAAGAGAACAAGACTGAGGAGTCTTGTGCTACTTGGCTATAGTATTTATACTACTAGTACATGCGCACAGACCGTGCAGTGCTTATCTACAGATACTATACTTGTATTACTAGTTCTGAGACCAGGGAACATGAGGCTGCATGAGGTGAGTGTTTACTGGAGGATAAGCATACCTGTGCAAACATGTGTTGGGTAGGAGGCATGAGGCAGACAGGAGGTATGCCTCATGTCAGTCTAGAGTGCATTACTGCAGGATCAATATCGTGAGAGAAAGTTGGGCTTTGTGGGAACTTTGTGTGAATGAGCGAACATAGGGGCTATTGTAGTATTCCCTAGTTTGTGAGCGAATGAGCACTTGAAAAAAATAAGGAAAAAGTGGAAAAAATAGGGGTGATTGTAACACTACCCCCCTCCTACGATCAAGCATCCTGATTGATCAGGGACTCGTCTGACGGCCATTGCATGGCAGCATGCCAGGTACGCAAAGCGCGTTGCTGCTCAGCATCAGCCAAAAGAGTAGGGGGCCAAAAGAAAGTAAAGGGACGGGGGTTGTCCCAAGACCAAGCACCAAAGGGCCAGCCGGTCTCATCAAAATCCTCCGAGAAGTCCTGTGCATAATCAGCATCACCCCAGGCATCCAAAGCGGGAGGTGTATCGAGATCCGGAAGTGTGCTGGCGTCAGATCCCCATAGGGAGGCGGTGTTGTGCATAGTGAAGACGTCACTGTTGTTGTCATAAACCATATTCCAAAGATCATCCCAAGTGTCAGGAGTGGGATCCCAGGTGGGACCAGGTGCACCAGACCAATTTCCTAATGGATTGCCAGAAGTATCCACAAAATCATCGACATAGACAGCGATGTCAGGATGATTCACATAATAAGCATAGATCTCCGAGGGGTCACTAAAGCATGTCGGGCGATGCCAGAGTAAACCAGGCATATTGATAACCCATTTAAGGCAACCAGGGTGAGCATAGGTCATAGCACAATAGAAGAGAGCAAGGGTTGTGCTAAATGAGAACATTATGGGAGCAAAGCTCAACCTGAATCAAGAGAGAAGTGCGTTGATAACCCTGACACACCCCAGGGGATAGTTTTTAGATGAGGTCGACATCGAGCCGATCGAAAGGGAGACGATGCGCCGGCACCTCAGGAATAGGTTTTCCGCAGTGTTTAAAAAGATTGAAGAAGTCAAAAGATGTCATTTGAAGGCGGCGAGGTGCATTGGGATGAGCAGAGTGGAACTCGGCAATAGCAGTTTTAGCATTTGTTAGATTTGATTCGGGTTCCCATGTTCGATCAGCATCAGAATATCCCTGCCAATGGACAAGAAATTCCAGGTGACGACCCTTCCATCTTGAGTCAGCAATGTAATCCACTTCGAATTCAACGTCTCGTTCCTCTGTGACCTTCAATGGTCCAGGGCGGAATGTCGGCTGCCCTTCCAACCGTTCCTTATAGGGTTTAACCCGAGAGACATTCACGACAGGGTGAATTCTCATAGTTGATGGAAGGTGTAATTTCACGGCATTAGGCCCGATTAGATCTAAGATTTCATAAGGGCCTAGCCATTTCTCCGAAAGCTTCTTGGAGGCGCGAGATAATTTCAAATGCTCGGTTGAGAGCCATACTTTATCTGAAATAGAATAATGTGGAACCACTGATCTCTTCATATTGGCTTGGGTTTTCATTCGGCCTTGTGCAACGGCAAGATTAGCTTTTGTTTGATCAATGGTTTGGGCAATGTCTTTAATGAACTGCTCAGCAGTGGGCGCTTTAGTGAAGCATTGCTCGAAACCAATGTATGGATCATAGGTGCGCGTGACCGAGAAAGGTGTTTTCTTAGTAGAAGCTTGGTGTTTGGAGTTATACGAAAATTGTGCAATTGGTAGCCAACTAACCCATTCATTCTGCTTTTCAGAAGTGAACAAGCGAAGATATTGTTGAAGGTCCCTGTTCATCCTTTCAGTTTGTCCATCAGTTTGTGGATGGAATGCGGTAGATAGTTTTGGCGTGATGCCCAAACGCTTACATAGGTCTTTCATTACTTGTGAAGCAAATTGTGGTCCACGATCAGAGACAATTGTTTTGGGCAGACCATGATGTTTCCAAACGTATGTCATGTATAACTTGGCAGTTTCTAGAGCGGAGATAGCTTTGTTGCAGGGTATGAACTCTACTTCTTTGGAAAATCGATCAATGACCACGAGGATTGAGTCGAATCCATTACAAAGGGGCAGATCAGTGGTAAAATCCACTGAAAGATCCTTCCAAGGGCCATCGGGTATAGGTAAGGGTTGAAGTTTTCCTGCAGGGGTGATGTTTTGCCCTTTGAATCTGGCACATCAGTCACATCGTGAGACGTAATCTTTGACCAACGTGCTCATGCCAGGCCAGGTATAACTTCGCTGAATTAATTCCAATGTCTTCTCTGTCCCAGGATGTCCAGCAAGCGGAGTATCATGGTGAAGTCGAAGAATCTCCATTCGGAGGTTGTCCTTATCTGGAACAAAGATTTTGTTGTCTTTGTCTGCTAGCAAATCTTTTTGCTCCATACAGACTTGGTTTTCCTGACATAACTTCGTTATATACTCATTTGTTAGTCCTTTGGTAGCATTTTTAATGCGTTTTTTGATGTCTTCAGCATCAGTTTCTAGGTGAATAACATGACGAACAGTTGGCGAACTGTTGGCGAACAGTTGACGAACAGTTGACGAACAGTTGACGACCTGATGATCAGGTATGACCAATACTCCTTTATTATCGTTTTCATGATCTTCTGCATGATCTTCTCGTCGGGAAAGGGCATCGGCTTTTCCCATGGACGTTCCTGGTTTATGTAGCCATTTGAAGTGAAATCGTGATAAATATTGAGCCCATCGGGCTTGTCTACGGTTGAGATTCTGTCGAACCATAAACCATTGAAGGTTTTCGTGATCATTCCATATTTCAAACTCGAATCGTGCTCCTTCTAAGTAATGCCGCCAGAGTTCCAGAGCTCTAATGACACTAAGCATTTCTTTATCTGCGATTGGGTAGTTGCGTTCTTCTGGTGACATGGCATGAGAGGAATATGCAACGGGATGCCATTTGCCATCTATTTCGGTAGAGAGTACGGCTCCTGTAGCAAAATCTGAGGCATCGCATTCCAATCGGTATTTTTTATCATTATCAGGGAATGCAAGAATAGGTGCAGTGGTGAATTTCCCTTTTAGTGTATCAAGCGCCAGTTGTTGGGCATCAGTCCATTTAAATGGAGTGTCCTTCTTGGTTAGGTCATGAAGAGGACGAGCGACTTGCGCGTAGTTTTCTATGAATCGTCTGTAGAAGTTGGCTAAGCCTAGGAAACTGCGAACTTGCTTTACAGTAGTTGGCGTGGGCCAACTAGTAACTGCCTTGACTTTATCTTCATCCATACAGATACCGTTCGGGGTAATGGTCATCCCAAGAAATTCTACCTCTGTAACCCGAAAAGAGCATTTTTCTGGTTTGACAAATAGGTCATTTTCTTCTAATCGATGTAGTACTTCAAGTACTATTTCGTCATGTTCCTTCTGGTTGTTTGTTTTGGTAAAAATCATTAGATCGTCGATGTACACGACGCAAACATTTTCCATGTCAGAGAAGATGTCGTTCATCATTGTTTGGAAGGTGGCAGGGGAATTGCAGAGACCAAAGAACATTACCAAGGGTTCGAAGGCTCCGCGATGACAGACAAAGGCTGCCTTCCATTCGTCTCCTTCTTTGATGCGTACATTGTTGTATCCCCATCGGAGATCCATTTTGGTGAATAACTTAGCCCCTTTAAGTTTATCGACAAGCTGGGAGATAAGGGGCAATGGATAATTGTTATTGATAGTATGTTCATTAAGATATCGGTAATCTTGAACCATACGTTTCTTTCCATCTTTCTTTGGTACAAAGAAAACAGGGGAAGTTTGAGGTGACTTGGAAGGTCTTATATAGCCCTTGTGAAGTTGATCATCTATGAAGTCACTAACTTCTTGTTGTTCAATGGGTGATAAGGGTATTAAGCGTCCTTTCTTTGGTACGAAGGATTCTTTTAGGTCAATAGCATGATCCCAATGTTTTCGAATTGGCATGCGCTCAGATTCTTTTTTGGCGAATATATGGAGATATTTATGATATTCCTTTGGAACGAGATCTGCAGGTTTTGGATCTTCCTTCGGTTTCTGGTCTACTTTTGCAGAATTGATCTGTACAAGTAGATCGCGTTCTTCTTTCATGATGGCTTTTAGGAAAGAGCTTCTTGATTTGTTACGACAAGAATTGGGACAGCGCGTCATCTGGACGGTTCCTGTTTCCCAATTGATTTCTGGGTTATGCTGTTTAAGCCATGTGTAACCAAGAATCACTTGGTGTTTGCCTAAGTCTGTTACTTC
>JBBPTD010001391.1:0-10230 GCA_038093895.1 Boletus aff. mottiae
CGTGTCGTCCTGCGTGGTCCCACCCGCCGCTCACGCCGCTCGCTCCCCGGCAGGTTCGGCTTCCATCCAGGGCAAGCGCTACGCGCACTGCAATGAATTCCACGTCAGAATCTAATTAGGCCGAGGATGGGAGAGAACCAGGGTCTGGGTTTTCATGGAAAAAAACATGTTGCATAGGCAGAGATTGAGGCGGAGCACAAATGTATCACTGTATTCAATCTGATATCTGATTTGTGACACTGGCTGCAAGATTGACATGGATGAAGACTCAAGCTCAGCATCCCACCATGATTCTGGCTTCTATGATGATGCAGAGACTGAAGAAGATAGTGGAGAGCAAGCCCTTTGGATTTTAATCAAGCAAAACTTTCAACTTAGCCAGGTTACAATGAAATCTATTCTACTGATCACCTGGATGATTGAGTCACTGCAAGAATGAGCACATCTGATCCCATATCACACATCTATCTTGACAGGTGCAATGTGGGTCCAGGAGCTTCTGAGTGGTCACCCGGACCACATTTGCAGTGAACTTGGTGTCCACAAGCATGTTTTCCAGCGTCTCATTGATGAGCTATCATCCCATGGATATGCATCCTCTAAGAGCCTGTATGGAAACCAACAGTAACTGTGGGTGGAGTCACATGAACCTTTGGCGATTTGGCATGGAGCTGGCTCTAGCTGTTGGAGATTGATATGCTTATCTGTCATCAACAGTCGACGATCACACCATGGATACCCAAGCACAATGCCAAATGTTCCTACGCCATATCCTTAGCATGTTCAATATTGTTTTATGCTCTTTGACTGAGATGCTGTCAACTGGGATTATTCGAAAGGACCCTGTACCTTACCATAATTCCGTCCTCTCTGGCCAACAGTGGGCCATGGAACTGTTAGATGGACATCCTGATTGCATCCATTGTGAGCTTGGTATGCGACATCATGTCTTCCTTCAGCTTGTCACTGAGCTCTGGGAGCTTGGGCACACCAACTCTAGGTTTGTTTCATTGGAGGAACAATTAGCAATCTTTCTCTATATGTCAGTGACTGGCCTGACCATCAGGCATGTTGGAGAGTGCTTTCAACAAGCAAATAGTACAATTTCTACGTAAGCAAAAGCCAACCTTGTCGGGCTTTGTTAATGACATCTGTTGTGCAAATCATCGCAGCTACTTCCAGAAGATGCTTGAGATATTCTCAAGCCCACCCATGTATACAAATTACATTCAGCTCCCCACCACTGGAGATCCTGTCACAGCAAAAATACGGAACAATACCAAATTCTGGCCCTATTTCAAGAACACAGTTGGTGCAATTGATGGCAGCCATATCCATGCTGTGCCTCCTGCATACCTACGTCCAAACTATTGGAACTGCAAGGGGTTCTTATCACAAAACTGTCTTTTTGCCTGTGATTTCAACCTCAGGTTTACATATGCACTTACGGGGTGGGAGGGATCTGCAAATGATGCCCGTGTCTATCAAAATGCAAGGACCGAACACAATCTTGTTGTACCTGATGGGAAATACCTTCTTGCTGATGCAGGGTATCCTATGTGCCCAGAGCTTCTCATTCCATACTGCAGCATTCGTTACCACCTTGCAGAGTGGGGGCATGCTCATACTAGGTAATTTCAACCTCTAAGATTCATCTAGACTACATTTAATCCTAATTAGACCAAAAAACAAAGAAGAACTGTACAATTTGTGCCATGCCTCCCTATGGAACATCATTGAGCACATATTCGGCATCTTGAAATGGCATTTCCGTATCCTTCTATTACCAGCTGAATATTCCCTCAAAGTCCAAGCATGCATTCCCTCGGCTCTTTGTGCCATCCACAACATTATCTATGCACACGATCCCATTGAAGAGAAATTGGATAGACAAGACTTGGACACTGATGACAATCCCGTGGGCCTGAACACAGATCCAACTGTTGATCAAGAAGGTCCAATTGATGCAGATTTACAAGGTGATATGGCAATTGTATGAGATCGAATTGCAACTGCAATGTGGATAGATTATCTGCGTATCTGGGAGAGTCATCATGAGGCAGCCGAGGGCGATAGTGGTACAGACTCCAGGGATGAAGATGACCTTGATTCTGAGCTAGACCCCATGTAGTGATCAATGGTCAGTGCTTCAGCTCTCACATTGTGATCGTTCAAGGTGGACATGAGTCAGATAGTAGTGAATTGCAATACATGGTAGCACAGCAATAGGACAAAGCGTGGTATAACTACAAGTTCGATCATACAATCATGGAATCATCTGGAAGATCCCCAACACCACTACTTGAGCCCACAGCCGCAGCAGCCAGAACGACTTGTTGATCGTACAAATCCTTGATGTACACTCGACATGACTCAATGTCTGGGATGGCTGTGTATACAGCAGCATTGTTGCCTTTTGATGTGCTGAGAATGCCAAGCATGAATCGACAATGTTCTGGAGGCATATTGGCATCAGCAAACAAGGCTGTTGTCACCTTCTGGGTTAAAACCATGGGATCAAGGAAAGTTGACTGGACCATGTTTGAAAAGCAGTTGATTGAGCTTGAGACCCCTATAAGGGCAATGGCGGGAGAGACTTTCGACCCCTTGTCATCACAAGGAGTCGTCATCACTTGTGCTGCACTTGCTGGGGAGCCAATGTGAGGTACCTGATGTCGAAGTCGGGGGAGCAGTTGAGGGGGGGATGGAGAGGGATACTGAAGAGGTCTCGTTGCCAGACATATTCGAGAATGACCACTTGCTTGAGAATTTTGGAGGTGCCAATTCAAGACGTGTAGCTGCAGCATCCAGTGGGGCCTACACAGAATATTAACTACAACCAGAGAAGAGGAATTAAAATCATACCATGGTTGCATTGGCACGAAACACAGCTGTGGAAGAAGCCTTGGTCACATTGCAGGCCATACCACTGGTGGCACCACCAGTTGGGAAAATATCACAGATTTTGTTATAGTGCTCCCATCCTCTGTTTCAAGATGGTTTAATTGCCACATTTGTCTGATAAATAGAGTGAAAACCAGACAAATGCACTTGTAGATATACGTACCTTCTGTTCGATGTACTTGTCCCAAACATTAGCGGCATCCTTGCCTTCAATATTGGCACCTTTCTCATTGTCCCAGCCAAGGCCTGATCTGTGATTGCAGTATGATTCAATTGTATTGTATGTAACTTTGAGCTAATAGACATCACTCAGTAAGATATACAGTGGCAGATGGATCATGTTCACTTACTGAACTCCACTTAGATGCAACCATCTTCCCAGTCTTGATACCACTGATGCCATTGAAGTGCGGTCTGATATGGGCAGCAGCAGCATTGTAGGTTACCTCCTTGAAGCTCCCAGTATCACCATGCTTGTTGCGATATTCATGGAGGTAATCAACAAGGTGAGTGATCTTGATTGGTGTCCATCTTGCTTTGTCTGAAGATCCTCTGGCAGACATTATAGTACTGACCTCATCAGTCATCAGATCAACACTATAGTGGCCAATGCTTGTGATGAGCTCAAAGAAAGTCTTCAAGATATGATGATGCAGATGGATAGTGGCCCCAGGATAAGGATCAATGGATGCTGAACTCAGCATTGGACAAATTTCAAGGTTCAGAGGTAAGTAGCATTCAAGCTCTGAAAGCTAGAGCCAGTTCCATGCTGAATCGCCAAAGGTTCACATGACTCCACCCACAGTTACCATTGGTTTCTGTACAGGCTCTAAGAACATCAAACTTGGGGAACAACTTGCGATATTCCTGTATACATGTGTTACTGGCCTGTCATGCAGGCATGTTGGGGAATGCTTTCAATGATTGAACGATACAATATCAAAGTATAAATTTCCTTTGGTTTCATCGCTCAAAATGCTTACAAATTGCTATAGATATTTCTGCAAGATGCTCACAGCTTTCTTGCTCACTGGAATATATACCAAGTATGTCAAGTTACTCCGTTCTGACGACCCGACACCATCTCACATCACCAACGATCCAACTGTTTACCCCTACTTCAAAGATGCAATCAGTGCAATCGACAGGATCCACATTGCTTGTACTCCCTCGGCAGCTGACAGGGATGCAACTTGGAATTGCAAGGGGTTTCATTCTATCAACTGCCTTGTTGGTTGTAATTTTGACCTGGAGTTTGTGTATGTTCTCAGTGGGTGGGAGGGATCAATGGCCGATGCTTCCATCTATCATGATGCCCACTTAACTGATTTCACTATTCCCCTCAGAAAGTATTACCTTGCTGATGCTGGATACCTGATCTGTCTGCAGCTGCTGGTCCCATATCATGGTCAGCAATATCATTTGCCAGAATGGGATTGAGCACAGATGAAGTATGTCTATTCCCATTGATCTATACCTTACTATATCTTACAACTGTGGGAAGACCTAAAAATGCCAAAGAATACTTCAATTTTCATCATGCGCAACTGCACAATGTCATCGAACAGATCATTGGAGTGCTCAAGTGCCGATTTTGAATCCTTGTAATCCCAGCTGAGTTTGGGATGGGCATTCAAGCACAAATCCCTTCTGCCCTCTGTTGCATACACAACATTATTCACCAATATGATCCTACAGATGGGATAGATGACGAGGGAGAGCAAGCAGCCCAACCAGCTGCTGATCCACCAGCTGACAATACAATCATTTTCGGTAGCCTGGCAGACAGTTTTATTACAACTGTGGAATGTGATATGATGATAGCAAAGTGGGAGGAGACTACACAGGCTCTTTGGCAGGATCATCAGGGAATTTTCAATGAAATGATAATCCATTATAATCCCTGGCAGAGATTTAAAAACTCAATATCTCTTCTAAATCAAGTATTATGACTTGCTGTCTATGACTATATACCATTGCTTATATCAACAATTACAGCTATACACCAAACAGAGACAAATAAATGATATTTAGTAGGAATATAATGTCTGCCAGGGATTATAATGGATTATTGTTCCATTTAAAATTCCCTGATGATCATTTCAATTACATATGTACTCGTAGAACTTCGCTTTTGTAGTCAAAGTATCCAGTCATTGCAGTGTTCTATGTGTGCTTGCTCTGTTCATTGGCTTCAGCAATCCTTTTTTTCAACCACATCTGCCGAACATCATTGAGAACTATTGGACCCCCTTCCAACTCCTTCATAAGGAGTAGGTATGTGTCCACAGAGTCATCGTTCTTCCTGAACACATTGATCATTGTGACGATTTCTTCAGCCATAAGTACCATCCCTTCAAGCTCCAGCAACTTCATTCTTGCAATTTGCTTCAACTTCAAAGTGTTTCCTGCTGGGGGTGGCAGTGGAGGGGGCATGGCAGAGGGCCTCGAGTGAGTTGCATCAATAGCACGTCCCATAAGTTCCATGTTTTCATGGAACATGCTCTGGAGGATGCTAACATCGTCTCGCAGCCCACCAATTTCCTCTGACTTCCATGTGGCATTTGGATGTTGTTTTCAGCTGGAAGTAGACACACCCGATGTCCTACTTACCACCAATTCTGGAGTGACCAAAATCACAGATGAGTCATCATCCCCTGCTTTGCACTTTAAGCTAGAGGTTTCAGCACGAGCAGAGACACTTGAGGAGGGTTTTATTGAACTCATGGCAGAGCCAACGTATGTTGAAATCTGGGTATTCACTTTCTGCTCTTCCATTCCATAACCCAGATTTTAGACCTGATTACATCAATGGTCCAGACCTTCGGACAATAGGTCTGAGTATACTATCACATATTACTCATCATATGACATCATAGATAACTGCCATTATTGCTATTGGCTATAGATAGGACTCTTATTATTCGTGATACAATATGACTCATTCCTATCTCTTATCTTTACCTACCCTAGAGTAGAGACATATAGGTACAAACAATACCTGAACACTATATAGAGGAGAGCTCACTCTGTATCACCCTCCTCAGTTCTTATACTCTCTTTTATACAAGCATCTCCTCTTTGCTTCTATAAACTCCTCTGCTCCTCAAGTTAGCAACTTCTATCCTCAGACCTAGTGAGTACCTCCCACTAGGCACATACCTTCCTCTTGTCACTTGCATTACATGTTACAACTTACTCTTTTCTTTCTCTTATACTTCTACGTGTACTCACATCGAACTTGCCCGTTTGACGCTTTGCCTGGGATATTATTCCTTTTATCGCTGACTCATCCATGCTTACACTTCTTACTCCTTATCTCACTTGCTTCATCAGCGATCACTTCCCCCACATTCTATTCCTTTCTATTGCTTTCTATGACCTGCCCTAGTTATGCCTGCCCTTAGTCTTGTAACTGGGTATATAAACCCATGATACCTACCACTTGTACCTTAGCTTAGATCTCCTCGATCATCACCCTGAATCTATTCTTTTGTCTCAAGCTCCTTCTGGCTATCAACCAGTCGCTTTGAACCTTGAACCTCCGAAACCTTGAAACCCTTGTGTTCCTTTGTGGAATGTCTTCCTAGGACTTTGTGCTACCATTAAGTGCACACTATCTCCTTGAACCTTCAGACCAGGTCTTTCGAGGCTATGCTCGTCCCTACCCGGGCCAAGCGTAACATTACGCTTGTGGCACCTACTGTCCTCACAGTAGAGACAAACGGAGTACCGTGCACTTTGTTAGGTTATGAGCCCTGCTTAATCAAGGCTTGACATCTTGTGCTTTCCCATCACCCTTGATCTAGCAGAATGGAGGCTAGAGTTGCTGCAAGTTTCTCCCAGACTATTGTCCTTCTTGGACATTGTCTTATGCTTGTCGCTACCAACATCCCCTTATATGCATTTGGGGCTGTTTACTTCTTTGTTCATCAGTTTGGAGATATCCTCATTCGAGTTGATGATGTTATTTTTCTCTTGAAATGAATCACACCGCTAATCATGAACATTACTTGTTGCATCTGGTTTTGTCTTCTAGACCCCAACAACCAGTTCAACAGGTTCGTGGTGATTCACCTCCACCTCCATCAGAGAGACCATCATTTTCCCAACCATTGTCTGAACCTGTGACCAGAGTAACCTACGAGGTTTGCTCCAAGAGACCCTCCTCGCAGTTGTCATACTTCCCTGCTCCTGAAGAAATCCCTGCTCCCATCATTCCCACTCCTTGCCCAGAGGATTCCCATTGTCATATCTGACTCACCACCAATTTGACACCTTTCCATCTTCCTTGCCCTTCTTGTCAATGTCACATTGAAGAAGGAGAATACTGTGATGGTCTAACAGGACTTGGTGCCCATACATCTGGAGTTTATCATGAACAACTCGTTCGAGGTGGTTACATCTTTGCTCCAGCTTATAGACCCTTTAGAGGACGAACTAGATTGGTTTCAATCCTCTCTGACCTTCCAGACCTAGTTAATAGTCCAGAACCGATTCCTATCACTCCTCTTCCTACACCATCTCCTTCCCTACCACCTTATACTCTGTCATACGATCCTCTTAATGGTGAATCTCTCTGAATCCCAATGCTGGAACTTGAATCTAGGCTTACCCCCGATGAGCTTCAATGCCTTCAAGAACAGTCTTTGGCAACAATCTGTCGAGTATCACTTGACACCTTTGGCCAACCCAGATCAAGGAGGAATACATCGGGAGGCAATTTTCCAAGATCTCCTTCTACTACTGAAGAATCTCTGCCACCCTATACATCATCAAGGGAGGGTAGTCCCCTTCCTTAGACAGACAGGCTTCAGTCCTTGGGTTCATTTGAGGAAATCCTGCTGGGTGGTGACTCCTTTTCAGGTGTCATCAGCCGAGACTTCTACCTGGGATGATTCTATCCTTGCATGTTCATTCATGTTCAAGGATGAATCTCTTTCCTCTGCTTATGCTGGTGCTGGATGGGCTTTTCCCTCCAAGACTTACATTTCTACCCCACTTGCATTAGTACATTTCCAAGGACATGAAGTTCTTCGCAG
Source organism: Boletus aff. mottiae (assembly GCA_038093895.1). Taxonomy (NCBI): domain Eukaryota; kingdom Fungi; phylum Basidiomycota; class Agaricomycetes; order Boletales; family Boletaceae; genus Boletus; species Boletus aff. mottiae. Next base: position 7,947 of record JBBPTD010001391.1, read on the forward strand.
AGATCTCTTTCCTCCTCTTTCCCAATTTGATCCTGGAGACATTTATCATTTTCATGATATTCATGATGTTCATCTTGATTCTCTCTCTCCGAACATTTACATCAGTGATCCCATTGACTAGTATAACCAATTCACTAGGCAATTGGCTCCTACTCCAACCCAGCAGTACTGGAATTACAATTTCGATAAGTACCTTCGCAAAAGCTGGAGATCTGCGAATCCTGTCCAACACAGGCTTCAACAGCAGATTAGGAAGTGTTCAACCCTTCCTGAGATGCGAGAGGCTTGCCTCCACAGACTCTATGAAGAACAGGATGAATGCAGACCACCTCATCGTGCTGCTGCCATTGCTGGTGAAGTTCAGAGATGTTCCCTCTTGTAATGGATCAGATCAGACATGGGCAATGTATATTTCTTGAGCGCTGGAACTTGACAACATGGTTGAGGAACTGATACTCTTGATGATGGTACATCTCTCCTTCTGATTTGAACATTGACTGTTCTTTCCAACAGACATCACTGTTGGAAACACACTAAGTCCAACTCATTCACATTGGATGATTGACAGTGGTTGCACTGATCATGTCACTCCATATCTTGATGACTTCACTCATCTCTCACAGAAACTCATATCTGGAACAACTGAGGACATCTGGTAATCCAGGCATCTGCCTCATTTCCAGATAACAATCTGCACTGGTTTCAGTCCTCTATGATTACTCCAGGGAAGATTGCCTCAGTCACCTCAATTGATTCTTTCTCTTTGTGGCATCTTTGGTTTGGACATTGCTCCAAGAACACACTCCAACAGCTTCATAATCACATGTCTGGCTGTCCAGACATCACTATTCCTTCTAACTTTCCTCCTTGTAAAAGCTGCTCTGAGGGTAAAATGGCGGATTGCAGCTTTGGTCTCTCAATCAAGTGTGCTTCTCATCCTCTTGCTCTCCTTTATACCGATCTCATGGGACCATTTCCTGTGGAGTCTCACTCCAGGTCTCGCTATGTGCTGACCCTCATTGATGATTATTCTGGCTTCTCTCTTCTTGCTTTCCTTCGGGAAAAGTCTGGTACTTTGATTGTGCTTCAGCACCAGTTTGCCTGGCTGGAGGCTCATTCTGACTCTTGAGTCATCTCTGTACATTCAGATCAAGGGGGGGAGTACATGAGTCAAGATGTTCAATTGTTCTTCGCATCCAGAGGGATTACCCATCAGACTTCTGTTCCTCATACCCCTCAGCAGAATGGATGTGCAGAGATGTTCAATCATACCATCATGGAGAAAGCTGAGGCAATGTGCCATCATGCTTGCTTACCCAGGATCTTCTGGCAAGACTCCCTGGAGACTGTGCTTCATGTCTACAATAGACAACCAGTTTGTCGTCATGGGTGGAAAACACCCATTGAACTATTCAATGGTACAGTCCCTGATGATTCATACTTCAGAGTATTTGGTTGCAGCACTTTTGTCTTCATACCTCCGGAGATAAGGAAGGACAAATTGTCCCCTAAAGCAGAAGAGATGATGTTTATTGGTTATGAAACCAATACCAAGGGTTGGAGATTCTGGTCACAAGCCAGACATTGTCTTTTTATCTCTACCCATGCTACATTTGATGAGACTCAATTCAGATCATGTTCTAGAGATCTTGCTGTCAAAGACCAAGCCCAGATACTAGAAGATCCTGCAAATGATCTATCAGACGAAGAATTGGATAAGAAGAAACTGGAACCTCCTACCAATTCTTCTCGTCATGTAATTGTTAACATACCAGATCTTGGACCACTACCTCATCCTAGATCCAGATCACCTTCACCACCACGATCACCTGGACCACCACCTGATCGTCATACTCCTTCTCCACCACCATCTGTTCCTTCTTCACCTTGTTGGGATCCTTTGAGATCCACACCAGTTCATCATGCACCTCCACCTTCATCACAATCTCATACTCATCAACCTCCAGTCGCACCTAGAGCACCATTTTGACCTTCTGTACTGGAGAGACGTTCCACTAGGAATGTTAAACCAAGGATCATTCCTGATAACACTTATGGGAATAGATCACCCCTCAAAATTGAGAAGGAGATTCATGGCAAGTCAAATACTCGCCAGGAGGAGCAAGAAACTGTTCATATAGCAGAACAACCAGTTCTTGCTAGGCCTACAAATGAGGATGATGATATGGGTGAGCTTTACAGCAGCCAATGGATGCGGTTCCATTTGTCAGCTGCAGTTTCCCAAAGCATTCCTAAGCAATATAAGGATGTTTTGAGGCTCACT
>JBBPTD010001392.1:0-10229 GCA_038093895.1 Boletus aff. mottiae
ATTGGATTCGAAAACCAGGCGCTTTCTTGCCCACGAATTCGTTCATTAGCCGTCAGGCTTGGTAGCGATCATGCATGGCTTCCGATCCTCATTGCTAGTGTATCAGAACGCGCTCCAGTCCCTGAAGGCATCATTATCATTGCCAACACTGAGTTGCACGATGTGATCAGCTGTCACATCGACAATCCCCTCCATATCCAGCTTGGCTTGGAGCCATCAACAGTGCAAAATGGTGTTCTATACGATGTCTTATCCTCCACGCCTTCGACAAATATTCAAAGTCTTGAGATCAGCAGACCTCCGTTCTCGTCGGCGTTTTGGAGGAAGACACTGGGTCACCTTCCAAGTCTACGGCACCTCAAATTGAGCTATGGTTCTATGCCAGACATAACCCCCGTACTATCTGTCACTTCCCCTCGTATTGGCACCAAGAAGCAGGGTAGCAGGCACGCTGCTCAACCTCTGGATCTGGTGTTTGCCCCTGCATCGGTGGAGTTGGAGCTGGATCAGATCTCGCTGTCGGCGACACGACTAAGAGGCTACATGATGGATCCACCGGCTGGTAGCACAGAAGCTCTCCACAAAGCTCTTCGCAGCCGCAGAGAACATCCTGGTCAACTCACTATGCAAAGCTGTGTTCTAATGGAGGATCACAATCACTGGTCAGAGTTCTTCCAGATTGTTGAACGCATCCATAGAGTATTTGAGTCAGCTCCAACGTTCCATCGATTAACTTGAATTTGAATTGATTGAGCCGCTCAGCAAGGTATTGATAGACAAAGTTTAAGCCAGGTAACAGGCACTAGCAGTTGGCCCCATTTCTTCTGACGAGCGACGGGTGCCAGGTAACTGTCGGTGACGGCGCTAGGGCCGGTAAGCGATGCAGTGGGATAGTAGTCTCTGTTGCACACTACATCACAAGATCGCGGGATCAAGATACTGCTGAAATACAGCAGAGAAATCACATACGATATCAATGTATGATCCGGTGCTAGCGATTGCCAGAAATTCGCCATCGAATGAAAAGCTGAGAGCGTTGATGGCATTGCTACACGGAAGATGTTGTTACCACACCAATGGGGACAATTTCGACCACGTACTCGCAGGATGCGATTGTCCGAGTACAACGTCATTCGTTCAAGTTAAATATGTTGACGATGGAGTCGTACCAATCAGAAGCGAGATATCTGTGAGCCAAGTTCATTGTCTGTTTGCAAAGCAAGCGTAATGGGATTGGTTAACCTTCCTCGAGGCTCAAGGGCCACCGCGACACAATCACCCACATGGGCGGCTGGACTTTCTCGGTGAAGAAAAAGCGCAGGGGGGCGGGTGGACGGGGCAGGTTGGTCGTATCGGGTGATGGATGACGTTCCTAGAGCCAGTCTGTGGTGAGAGCGTTCATGCATGTCCATGACGTAGAGCCAGCTGGCGACGCTCTCGTTAAAGGATCAGAGGGCGGTGCTGAGACGACCGAGGTTGACTAGGTTCGCATGGAGAGCTTCTGCCTCGTCGACGAGCTCGGATACGGCCGGTTCGATGAATCCGAGTCCGTGTGGGGCATTTGGGTTGTGTTCTGAGCGGGAGAGGGCAAAGAGGGACCTTTGTGAGACGCGACGGAGGGGTTTACCGAGTTTTGACCGAGCAAGTGAGCGTCTCGCTGTCCCGCTGACTTGCTTCAAGCGCTGCGTGTCACCTCACCCCGAACTTTCTTCTCCCCCGTCTTTGTCCGTTTTCGTCTCGGGTCCAGGGAATTCTATTAAAAAGTTCCAAGGTCGGAGCCGCACCAGGCACCCTACTCATGCTCATAAGGGCAACGACCACTGGCGTTCCTCCGATGGTTCCTCTCAAACCCTGGGTTACACTGTCGCCCGGCAAGAAAAAGTCGTTCGCGCCGCGAAATGTGGCCGCGATGCAAGAAGAGCCAGATAGCTCGCACTCCCAGCTGAAAGAAGAGAACAGCCTGGAAGGCCACAGAGATGGAATAACGCGTGGCCTGGGAACGGAATTTCCAGCACCAGGAACAGCTCGTCAATTCGAATTTGTGATAGTAAAATGCGAAGCGTGAATGCGAAATTTATCTGTGGACGCCTTGGTGCTGAGCTCTATGCTATTCATTATGAACCAATGATTTAGATCGCGCCTTGCAAAAGAAGGCTACTGTATCATGAGAAGGCTTCTAGCTCAGATCGAATGCAGGGAACCTTGAAACTGAGGGAAAAAAAAAAAGGGAGCTATTTAAATCTAAACCCGATTCCGAAGTCAAGAAACAAGCATCTGGCTCCGCCAACAGGGCTGCCAAGTCCACGGATTATTGATCGGTGGTGATGCCAGGACAAGTTCGTCCCAAGACCGACTTAACGCGGTTCGTCAAGTGGCCTACATCCATCTTCAGCACAAAAAAGTCATTTTTAGCCAGTGATTCAAGGTGCTTCCTGCCACTGCGTAGCAGCACACCTCGGACAAGGACACGGCCGCCCAGTTCTTGAAGCTCCTATGACCACCAGTGCTAGGAGCCGAGTTGTTCTTGTCGGTCGCGCGAATAGCACACTCGCTAGTGCTGTTTCAGACAGTACTGCAGCGTTTGTACGGCCAAACAACTGTCCTGTATTCGGGGAGATCAGGTTTCATTAGTGAACGTTCGTGTCATAGCACCCTTCAAAGCGTTCGGCAAAGACCATGAACTGCTTTGATGCAACTCACTGCGCTTCGATAGTTTCAAGTGTTTTCATGGTTATCCTATTACTGCTCCGGTTCTGCGACATGCATGGTGGTAAAAACAACGCCTTCACATCCGTGCTTTGGCAGCTACTAACAAGTTTGACCGAATGATAGATATATCATCATCACCAAGTCCACAGAAATTCTTCACGTAAGCTTCGACGCCGCCATACCTGTCTCTGATGAGACTCAGCGCTGCGTGCATCGTGTCATATCTAATCCATCAGTGAGGACACGAGCGTGAGAGAGGGCCATCGATCGGGCGTACCGAGAGGTGAGCATCCGAAGCGCAAGTTCGAAGTTGGCGGCAAAGAGTGGTTCTTTCGAGAGCCGTCTGAGGACTTTTTCGCGATCTGGTTCGCGACCTATTCGGGTCAACGCGTAGTCTTGGCATACGGGATGGTCCTCCACGCCTACGAGCTATGCGGGGGTTAAGGGAGGACAGGGTTACCTCATAGGGCTAGCGTACTTTGAACAGAATGGCAGCAGCAATGCCGGTGCGATCTTTCCCCGCTGGATAACATAACATAAATGACAAGCGACGAGGCAAAATGCGAAGACGGACCAGTGCAGTGAAACAGGAACGGTGCGTTTGGTCTATCCCGAACGTGTCTCAGAATAGTGCCAAAGGCGTGACCACCATGATCCAGTATTTGAGAGTATAACTTCATGAATGCCTGTGCGAGCGCTCAGCGGCGATTCCATGAATGGCAATCGTTGTTACCTCCGTAGTGCCGCTCGCATACAGTTCAAATCTTCTGCCGAGCAAGGGTATGAGCGAAGAACATCAAGTTGCTCATGCCAACAAACCTTGCCATGGTTTCCGGACTGTAGTCTTCGCTCTTGAAGACAGGCGCGCGCAATATTTGCACACCCTCGATGGTAGGTATTGGAGTGCTGTATTTTTGCATCTCCGGATCCGATCTCAGGTCAAACACAGTAGTGATCCCGAGTGCCTTCATCTGTTGCATGCCTAGCGCCTATGAAATCAAAAGGTACCATGGGGGCAGTATGGAAATTCAAAGACCTTGTACGGTGATATTAGAGACTTCCGCGCCGCGAAACGCATAACCTGGCTTCGTGATGAGATTGGGTGTCGTAGTGGGATAGGACCCGAGATCCCGGACGTTGCATACCCCGGATATTTGCACAAAGGGGGGCCTCGAGAGGACGTCTGCGACGTATGCAGGGTCTAATGCCTCCAACGAGTTGTCCGCCGCGGTCATAGGGAGGAAATGGAAGGAGGGTAAGTTGAAGGGAAGTACTAGCCGTAACCAAGTGTCAATGTCATGATGGAGGTCCCTAATACGCGAAGAACACGTGATGGTCCTGTCGTTTAGGGCAGGCAGTCTCGCGCCAAATGTGTATGCGAGTCCTTGTCGCGTCGTGAAATCACTCCTTGACTTTCGACACCCACAGGCAGAAAAAGACGATGGACACCGATGGTTTGTCGTCGCCACCAGCACCGGGATCGTCGCTGCCGCCAAGCAGTGCACCAAATCCAACAGCGTCGTCAAACGGCACCCCAAGATCAGCCCGACGGCCCGCAACAGATGCGCTGGCATTTGACAACAGTGAAGCACAGGAAGCTCAGGGCGAAGATGAAACAGGTATAAGGCGCAGACGTAGACCTAGAAACCAGCCAGGTGGTGATGTTCCAGTGGTTAGGGACGCGGTAGGCGAGAGCGTATGCGAGAGCTTTGAAACATTTTTGAAGACGTGAGTGGTGATTGAGTGGACGTGTTCATATTTTCGTACTCATCGTATCATGATCTAGTTTTACTGAAGATGTCGCTCTACCATCTACGCCTGCCTCTGATGGTGGTTTGCCCGAAGTGGCGGAGGGCGAGCTGGTGTATGTCCAGCAGATCCATACCATGCGGGAATACGAAATTACGACGCTCTACGTGGATTACGGTCACCTTTTACAGAGAGACGACGTCCTTGCGGACGCGATTCAAAAACAATACTACAGATTCCTGCCGTATTTGCGTCGCGCGCTTCACAACTTGGTTGCAGAGTATGAGCCTGAATATCTCAAAATCAACCCAACTGCTGCCACCACGGACTCCTCGAATCTTCAGTCCCGCGAGTTCAACATTGCGTTCTACCATCTCCCTTTGGTCTCTGGAATTCGGGATCTCCGCACAGACAAGATCGGTACTCTGATGAGTATCAGTGGAACAGTGACGAGAACGAGTGAAGTCAGACCCGAGTTGTTGTACGGAAGTTTTATTTGCGAAGTTTGCGGCGGTCTCGTCAATGAGATAGAACAACAGTTCAAGTATACCGAGGTATAGTCTCTACATCCGTATAGTTGATGTCTTCTGATCACCTGGCGTACAGCCTAGCTTGTGTCCAAACCCAACCTGCGGAAACCGCGTTGCATGGCAGTTGCAAATCGATACCTCCAAATTCACGGATTGGCAGAAAGTTCGCATTCAAGAAAATCCTTCCGAGATACCAACCGGATCTATGCCCCGGTCCCTTGATGTCATTCTTCGATCCGAACTCGTTGAACGAGCAAAAGCGGGAGATAAGTGTGTATTTACAGGAGCCTTCATCGTCGTGCCCGACGTCAGTCAACTTGGATTGCCCGGTGGAAACAAGGCGGAACTTATCCGCGAAGCAAGCAAGAGTGGGGCGAATGCTGCGACGGGCGGTGTTACCAGCGGTGTAACTGGCTTGAAGAGTCTTGGTGTGCGAGACCTACAGTACAAAACAGCCTTCTTGGCATGCATGGTACACGATGCTGATGGCAGAGTAAGTGGTATACATGCGCGTCAACGCAACGACTGATGTTGGTTACAGGGTGGTACCAATGTCCGTGGTGAAGAAGAAGACAGCGAGGAGGATGGACAAGCCTTCCTCAGATCACTAACCGAGCCTGAATTCGATGAACTCAAGAGCATGATCGACTCGGACCACATCTACTCTCGCCTGGTAGAGAGCATAGCGCCGACAGTATATGGCCATGAAATCGTAAAAAAGGGACTCTTGCTGCAACTGATGGGTGGGGTACACAAGCAAACCGCCGAAGGGATGCACTTGCGTGGCGATATTAATATTTGCATTGTTGGAGATCCGTCGACATCAAAGTCTCAGTTCCTAAAGTACGTATTAAAAGACTTCCGTCTCACAAGTGCAAGCCAATCAAGTATCTGCCAGATATATCTGTTCCTTCTTGCCTCGCGCAGTCTATACCTCTGGAAAGGCATCCTCTGCTGCTGGTCTCACAGCAGCAGTAGTGAAAGACGAGGAAACTGGTGACTTTACCATCGAGGCCGGTGCCCTGATGCTTGCGGATAACGGTATATGCGCCATTGACGAATTCGATAAAATGGACATCTCAGATCAAGTGGCCATTCACGAAGCCATGGAACAGCAAACGATATCTATCGCCAAGGCTGGTATCCATGCTACGCTTAATGCTCGGACATCGATTTTAGCTGCTGCGAATCCTCTTGGCGGACGATACGACCGGAGAAAAACACTTAGAGCAAACCTTGCTATGAGTGCGCCGATCATGAGTAGATTCGATTTGTTCTTCGTGGTCCTTGATGAATGCGATGAGAAGACTGATCTGAATATTGCCAAGCATATCGTTAATGTTCATCGCTTCCAGGATGAAGCTATCAATCCGGAATTTAGCACGGAGGCTTTGCAACGTTATATCCGCTATGCACGGACATTCAATCCAAAAGTGAGGAACAGCTCCTCGAATCTGTACCCTCTGCTGACAACTTCGTAGCTCACACCCGAGGCAGCGGATGTCCTGGTCGAAAAGTACAGAATCTTGAGGCAGGATGACACCACTGGCGTGGGTCGAAATTCATATCGGATTACTGTCCGACAGCTCGAAAGTATGATTCGTCTCAGCGAGGCCATTGCTCGCGCGAACTGTACCTCCGAGATAAAACCCGCATTCGTGCGCGAAGCATACACACTCTTGCGGCAATCCATCATCCACGTCGAACAAGACGACATCGACTTTGACGAGGAAGATGGCGAAGTTGAAGGCGACCGTGGTGACAATAGGAACGTGGCGCAGGCAACGGACGGCCTCGACGAGAGCCAGGACGTGGAGATGTCATCGGCTGAAATCGAGGCAATGGATGCAGCGGAGGAGAGCTCGCTAGGAAACCGTGCGGCGACAAGTAGTGGTGCTGGGCCGTCATCAACGTCGCGGGCAGGGAGCGCGTTCCCAGAAGCCCCCGCCCCTGCAGCTCCTCAGCCGAGACGCCGAATGGTGATCACCCATGACAAGTACATGACGTTGCAGAGTCTCGTAGTGTTACATATCTCGGCAACGGAACGAGAGACTGGACAGGGGATCGACAGGGACGAGCTCATCGATTGGTACCTCGAACTCAAGGAATCCGAGATACAGAACGTCGAAGAACTCGAGTACGAAAAGGAACTCATCATGAAACTGTTGAGGAAGCTGGTGAAGGTATGGACAACTTCCTGATTATTGGCTGGGATTGACCGAGATACAATTGCGTCGTGGTAGGACAAATACCTTTTGGAAGTTCGCGGGGACGTGCAAGATTCGTTGCCCGAATCGGCCAGTGATGGAACAGTCCAACAATCTTCATCCTCCGGGCAGGCGGGAGAGAATGATCGTGTTTACTACATGGTTCATCCTTCGGTGGATACGGAAGTGGGAGATTCTTCCCATCCGTGATCCGTGTATCTGAATATTCGTCGTCGCCGATCTTGTTCAAGTTGGTTTACCCGTTGTTGTTGTTGTTGTAATTGCATCTGCTACGTGGCCAGGTCACCCAAAGGATACCAGACAATCTCTGGTCACTACTACTTTCGGCTGCTCGACCATAACCTAGACTCGCTGGGTTAGATAGATCTAACCATTGCTGGGTTGCACTTCGAGACCACTCAAGTGTTGGTTATCACCGTGATACCTGATGTCAACGTGGTGTGGCGATTCAAATTCACCAGTGAACACATGCAGCCTTCGGAGAGAATGACAACCAACGCCCTTCAAGATCCTCTAACGGTTCCCGTGCTGCTGCTGGACGGCAGCCTGCAAAACCCTTCTATATCAGCAGATACCACGGCACAAGACCTTATCGAAACCCTAATACAACTGGACGAGGTCAAGCGTACAGTACTCGACGTAGTAGCACCCTCCGACTGGACACTCAGGCGCGTGCGCAAGGAAAAACCAGGTCGTTTGTGGGACGAAACAGAGCTAGCTGCCCTGGGCGACGGTAAGCCTTCGGTAGATTTGATTACATGCCAAGATTTACGTCCAGGGCCTGCTTGCCGTCACATCCAGACATCCTAGTAGAACCGACGTCCCTCGTCGCCCCACTTTTGAACAAGTCTGGCTCGGATTCAGCGGATACCTCTGCGTTCCCGCTGACCTCTCGACCTCGTGGCCCTGTGCTGCGGCTCGTCGCACGATATCCTCTCCATTCGTCATCGCTTGTCTTTTTGCGCATACCGGAGATTGACGATGGTTTTGAATGGACCGTATTCTTTGGGAAAGGCGCTACCGTTGAAGACATTATCAACAATGTCGTTCAAGAACTCGGACTACTCAAGATACTCCCTTCTTCCCGTGGCGGTGGGCAGATAGAGTATGCGCTCGAGGCGCTTTCTGGAAACCAAGGTGTGCCATGTGTCTCAGGGAAAGTGACAATGCTGAATTTCAACGGTAAGCTACGCAACTGTCTGGATCCACGCTCATGGTCGACAGGCTAAAGTCTTTCGAGCATCCGCCCTCCTTCCGATTCTGCATTCCGGACCAATGGTTCCGTCGTAAACCGCGTTCCACTTCTGCTCAATCGCGCTCCACGACCGACAACTCTGCAGAGGAGGGAGAAAGTACTGCAAAGCAGAGCAAGTTGAGCGCTGGGTCATCTATGGCTTTCCAGACCGCTCCGATTCCAGGTTCACCCGAGTGGCGAGGCTCTGTTGCCCAAAGTCGTCTGACGAGCTTGTTGGCTGGGTGGTCCCAGCCTGCACCTGCTGCCACCTCGGCTGTTGTTGCAACCCCTACTGGTAGTCGGAAGAGCGTTAGCGAACCATTGCTAGTTCAACAAAATACAGGGGGAAGTTTTTCAACGGAAGAAAGCGTTAACTCGAGCGGTTTCGGCTTGGAAGAGTTTGAGCGTTGTATAGTAAGCACTGACTGTTCACTCCGAAAAGAATGCTGAGAGCTTGGTTGTAGACTCTAGTGGATGTCAAAGGCGAGGCGCGAGCAAAAATGCATTCCCTGCCGCTGGAGAAGAAACGGCAGTTTATCGAGCAAGTCCGAGGCGGGTTTGGCAAGACTACTTCACCTAGCCTTCTACATTCTGCCTCTTCTGCAACTTATGGACCGTCCAGCGGAAGTGCACTCCACCCTCAGTTTGTTCCGCAGCTTAGCGGCGATTCGGGCTTTTTCAAACGGTTCTCTGCGTTTCCGACGTGGAGCTCGACCACTTCCCCACCGTCACTGAGTGTCGACACAAAGGGTCGTTCAAGTGGCGAATTCGCGACCGGCCTCAGATTTTCTGCTTCTTCCGATAAAGTGGAAGACGCCAAGCCCGTGCAACCACAGGCTACTGGAAGCATGTTTAGCACTTGGTGGGCAGCTTTGGGGGGTGAGACAGCCACAGGCAACGAACATTCGACATCCGCTCGTGCCTATGTGGATGGCATACGCAGGTCGCGGAATGCGGATACGAAGCTCGCCAAACACCTTATCTCGTTGCGGGTGCATCTGTCCACCGCCAAGCTTCCCTGGATCGAGACTTTTATTGCTGAAGAAGGTATCATCGCCATCAGCGGCTTGCTTTCTTCATTAGTCGGGAAGGGCGGGAAGAGAAAGGCTCTTACTGATAGTGAGAATAGTGTCCTCTTGGAAGTTATTAGGTCTCTGAGAGTCCTTTTGAATACCGAGGTATGTTACTGAAGTAAACTCGATTACAACTCGGATAGTTGAATGGCTTTTGGTAGCCTGGATTTGACGCCGTCCTTCTATCCCCAACTATCGTCACGCATATTGCGTACTCCCTTCATGGATCGTCACTCAAAATCAGGACACTAGCCGCGGAACTCCTTGCAGGAACATGTATGGTTTCGTTCGACGAGGGTCATCGTGCTGTTTTAGCGGCCCTTTCCGAGTATCGGATCGCATACAATGAACTCTTCCGGTTTCAGTCGTTCGTTTCAGCCCTTAAGATACCAGACTCGGATGTGGATTCTGTTATACCAGGGGTGTCGTTTTCTACGGAAGAGGAGGGGATATGGGAGGCTAGGACAGCATTTATGGCGCTCATCAATGCCCTAACGAATTGTCCCCACACGCTGGAAGAACGGATCGTGCTGCGGGACGAGTTCAGTCGACGAGGGCTAAATGAAGCGGTTGCGGTACGCCATAGTCGGTTTTGGTGTCCTTGGTGTGGTGTCTTGACATTCTTTCTAGGCACTCAGATACATCAAACCTCCAGACTCACTGCTCAAACAATTGGACATGTATACAGAGGAAAAGTATGATGACG
>JBBPTD010001394.1:0-10218 GCA_038093895.1 Boletus aff. mottiae
CCCAACCAGTCGCGTCAGAAGAGGGGAGACCGTAATCGAACCATCCACGTCCATTTGTTGAAAGAGATCGTATACCTCTTGCGATATAGGAACCCGGTTGTTCGGGACGCTCGGTACAGTGGGATGGACCCCACCTGGAGCGCTCGTGGCCCAAAGGAAATCGGGCGAGGAAGCGCGTTCGATTGGGTCGCGGATTCGAGGAAGGGGGCTCGGAGGGCGGGAGGACGTCCAACAGGAACTGCAAGAGGAACCATCAAGGGAACTCAGAGTGGAAAAGCTGTTGGTGCTGATGTGCGATGAAGTACTGCGTCCCCGTCGTGGACTAGGAGCGCTTCTGTCCCTGCGACCTCTGCTACTCTCGCTTGTACCAGAGTCAGACCCGCCGAATGCACCAGGAAGCCTCGACCGGTGACGAGGATCAAAAGTTGTGGTTGTCGACGTCAATGTCGATGAACCACTGAAAAGACCCAGGACAGATGAGATCAGGGAGGATACGCCACTGACGAAATCATCGAGGAGAGTCGGCGCCGCGGCTGGACTATCCTCTTGGGTATCCGGGTTAGACTGCCGAAGTCTCGACCTCGCCCACGCCATGCTACTCCCACGCACTCTATTCCTTATCCGTTCATCCCCTTTCTGGATGGCAACAAAGGACGTATGCTTGCTGACAAGCTGATACGTCAAACCTAGTCTGACTATGCCAGCTCTCCGCAAGTCGTCCTCGGAGACTAGAAGAGCGTCACCTGGAGCTGGAGTGGGGAGGGGTCCAACTCCGTCATCCAATTCCATGATGAGCTTTCGCGCAGCCAGCGTGTGCACAATGGGAACAATGGAATGCTCGTTGGTGTCACGGAAGGGTTTCACCCTCTTTACATCCACAATCAATTCTTGTGGTTCAGAACCTCCTTCCAATGTGGTGATTAACCTGACAGCGGTCGGGACGGTCCTAAATGATGTGATTGCGAAGACCGTAAAACGGATACCAGAAAATATCTTTGTCAGCGTATGAGGCGTTTGTTGTACAGGGGGTGGAGGTGCGAGCTCCGGGATACCAGCGGGGAGGTTCAGCGTCATTGGTGGAGAAGATGTAGCGCGAGCAGCCGAGGCATCGTATCCCCAATCAATATCGATGCGCTCTATATTTTTCGAGCGTCCAGCGTTCAATAGTCGAGCACATTTTCCGAGAATGTCTTCTGCGGAAAATGCAAAGAGATATTCTCCGTTACCCTGCCGCGCGAGCCTGGAGCACGTGTCGGAGGATACTCCAGTTCCGATCCCGAGAACGAAGAGCCGCACTGGTGCATGAGGCGGTGAACTTCGAACAGCGTTGGAAATGACCACATAGGGGTCATTCTGGAACGAACGAAATTGTTTTCAGGTCAAGGCTAGCTTAGAAAGTTTTGCTACGTACGTGTACTTGGCCATCGGTAAGGAGAAATACGACTGCTGGACGATCAAGTCCGCGAGAGCGAAATGCTGACTGAAGGGCCATGGGAATCTCTGTCCCGCCATAATCAGCGCTCATGCTTTGAACGTGCTTTGTCTGCAACCGCAATGTTAGATAACAGTATTTAGTCGGAGGAAAGCATACCGCTTCAACCAACGTTCGTCGATCGAGACTACAGCTACTCGGCCATAGGCTTGTAACGTTGCTGCCAAAGCTGAATATATTGAATATAGTCTGCTCAAAGGGCAGCAGACGGAGTAGCATAGTCAAGGTTCGCTTGGCCGTTTCAATCGGTGTATTGCTCATACTTCCAGATCGATCGATGATAAAAATGTATTCCTGTGAAGGAATCTTTGGGGCCTGGAACTTGGGAACAAGGGTCAGCTGCATTGCAATGGTAGAACCTTCTCCGTCCCCCTCTCTCCTCGCATCCATCACCTCCGCAAAGCATCTGGGCTTATCCAATCCCTCGGCGTGTATGGTGATCACGAAGTCGCTGTCCAAGAATCCGGATGACTTCCAGACTGCAGACATACGCCGCTTTGAGTGTTGATTAGAGCGCCCCTTGTAACGTCGAAGTGAGATGGTATGTGTAGGGCTACGGATGGCATGTATGACATCGCTCGTCTGGACGTCGACACTGATACGGACGCGGGTGCGGAAATCTGCAGCAGATGTATTGTTCATGGCTGCAGGCGGCGTCCCATAACGCTCTGCAATATACATCGGGAGCTGCAGTCGTACGTGATCGTGTAGAGCTTCGTCCAAAAGGTCCATGATGAACTACATTCGGGCTGTGAGTTATTCCGGCGAGACGAGTTAGGGATCCGATGCACACCGTGAGATGAGCTGTCACCCTCGTTGTGGCAGGAATAGATCCGACTGAGATCGTAAATACTATGTGGCAAGGGAAACGTTTACGTCAACGTTATCGGAGGCTTGATAGAGCTTACTATCATCTGTCACTCTTTCAACGAGCGCTGCCGTCTTCCCTTGTTCGACTGCTCGAGTGAAGTTGAGGGCAGCATCTTCCTTCTCCTTTACTTCCCCAACAATGACTGTTCCGTCTTCCAATTCGAGTTCAAATGCGCAGACCGCAGCGTTCGCCGGTAGTGGGAAGACATACTTTGCCCTCCCCGTGGATTCATCCGATGGATTGTAAAATGTCTGAGAGAGAACTATGCGGGACGATACTATATCACGAGACGGCCAGCCAGGAACGTTCGAGGTTCAAAAGACAAGTTTTCCAGACAAGAGCAACGACGTACCGTCCACCACCCAAGCCCTTACTCTCACTTCTTCTAGTGTGAGATATTCGATCGTCGTTTGCCCGCGTGGTTGGTGGGCAATGCCTGTGCGGATGGAAGTCATGGCGCGCCACTACGGATAGAGGAGAGTAACGGGTTGCTGTGCGGAAGCCCCCTTCCACTTTTTATCTGCAATCTCTAGCTGTATCGCCGGCGCTCATATTCGGCACCTCACAGCGAGGGTCGGACACCGCAACCCAATGTGGAAGACCGAATGCGTCGGTTGGGCGTGTGACCCCTCGACCCTCGATGGAAGTCGACACGGATATGATCTCGAGAGCTGATTGGACAGCGTGGGCCCCGTTGTTCTCAAAAAGCGTTGCGTCGTGCTTATCCCTTGAAGAATCTTACCTTGAGCGTCCCACTGGGCCGAGCTGCGCGGATGACTCAGTGCTTCTCAGTCCAAGTTGGCGATGCGATTATCGATACGAATACATGCGTTACGACTCTCGAGCGCAGAAGGCAACAAACACGTACATACAAAGAAAAACGCAGCGCCACCTCAACTTCCCCCACCGCCGCAGACTAACTATACCATGTGTACTACAAGACTGCCAGCCTCCCAACTTTGCAACAAAATCCGTCCTCCTGGATAGCCGTACCACGCGCTCAGTGGACTCGACGGAGGCCGCCGTGATATACTCCGAATTTCCGAAAGAGTCCGAGTATTAAGCAACGCCACGAGGTCTTAAGTACTAAGTACTATTAATCATTGTTTGTGAATAGATCGGAGAACTGCTCCCGTCCGCAAGATTTCTTGGTTATGTACCTCGAGAACTCGAGCCGATCAAACTGTATCGGTGATCCCACCAGCGGCCATCAGTTGGGATGGGAAAACAGTTCGAAGATTTCTATGCACTGCGGAGATATGCCACACCAAGTCCGTCTCTTCCCGTAAAAAGTACGAGTCTCGTTCGATTGACATGGAAACGTTACACCACATAGTACATACATGAATTAATGATCTGCCACACTACAACTGCCGTCTCCTTTTGACGCAGTCTGCTTAGCCGAAGAATGGGATCCATTTCATATAAAACTGACATAAAAGAAACATTGCAAGAAACAATCAAAAAGCACAGAGGTATGTGTCTGCACGCAAAGAGTTAACCCCAAAATTTAGCAACTTTGTGGTCTGGCATGCTGGGACACCAGCGTAGACGTTCCCTCCGATAGTTCATGCTCTCTGCTCTCGGTCACAGGGACACTTGGCGATTTATGATGGCCGTACGATGGCGGATATCCAGAGCCTTCGCTGCCGATAAGCAATCCGCCCGACGTCGCCCGCTTATCTCTCATGCTAAGCACCAGGCGGGGGTAAATCATATACGGGATGGAACTCTGGTAGACTGTAACGAGCACCGAATAAAGAATCTACACAGGCGCCTGAATCATTCCATGCAACTCATCATATACTGATTGACTCACCGGAGTCGACGTGAAGTATGTGCCCACTTCGAGGGCTTCGTTACTGAAGTTCCTATGGGTTGACGTGAGCGTTCAGCGCGCCGATCATGGAGAAAGAACCTCGCGTACAAGACAAAGTAGAGTACACTGTGCTCTAGTAGTAGCATCATGTATTTATTCACATTCTGCCTCCCCATCATCCTCCGTGCTTCGATGCAGTGCTTGGTGAAACGATAAATTGCGAGCGCCAGCAACAGGATATCGAATAGTCCCCTTGGGATGCCATCGTAAGCGGAGGGGATTTCACTACGGGCGTAGTACTCGGCTTGACAGACGGTTCCACCATTGATGACAACGGGCTTGACTGATGGCATAACAAAGTCACTACAAAGCAACTGTGTATATTCAAAATGCGTACCGGAAAAGCCACTGTGAGGGCCATACCAAATGGCGCCGAAGACAAGAGAATTGACCGTGACTATGGCATACAGAAAGAATAGGATTCGTCTTATTCTTTCCGGTCGAGCGCCAGTGAACATGGCAGAGACACGAAGAATCATGATCACTATACACGGGTCATGAAGCTGGCAAACTCTCAAAGTAGCCAATAGTCACGCACCGTCCGCCACAATAAGGTAGATAAACTTTGTCCAAAGGAGTATCTGGGTTATGACCGCACCTGTGAAGAAGTATTTGGTCAGCATGTTTATACTACCACGCTATTGCATAAACATACAGCTGATGGTTTGCAGAATCGGACATCACTGTAAGGCACTCTTGCAGTTAACTATTAGGAATCATACTCACGCCTAGACTGAACTTAGCCAGGATTTAATGTGGAACAAAGGACTCACCAAACTAGACATGTACAGAACGCCATTGCCTGACCCTATCAATGACAATATGTGATCGATACTCGAAAGTTGGAATGCTGGGTGACATACAAAATCCTGAAAGGCTAGACTCCCCTATGAGTAGTCTGAACCATCCATATAACCATTGCGACACACATTGCAAGTGCAAGTCCGACATAGCGCACCTGGTGCGACGATGTCAGTCAACTCAAGGAGTAATTCAAGTAGTTCGTATACACTTACAATTACAAAGAGCGTAGACATCCAGGACCAGGGCTTCATCTAAACAGAGTCAACGCATATATCCTTGCAAAGAAAATTGTAACATACCCATACAAGCTCCACCTTATACGCTGGTTAGAAGAAGATTAGTAATAGAAAATATACACACACACACCTCGCGCGGAAAGGTAAGAACTAAGAAAAATAGTTATTGGCTGGAGAAGACAGGAGTCAACAGGCATACGGTAATCATAGCAAACAATTGCTGCGGCAGCGACTATAAAGACAGTGGATTAGTAGGGTCAGGATCATCTCCTCATTATCCACACTCACCGAGCATGTAATCAAACAATTTCAAGGTTTCATACGTGGCAGACATATCGACACTCAAGGTGTGGGGAGGTTGGGGACCCCTTATCGCTGAACGGCAGGCAATTATAAACATCCAAATGTCTAGAACATTTATTGACGCGGACGCTCATATCCAATTAATCCTGACAAGCCAATCGAGAAAGAAGCTATGCGGTCTATTCCTGTTCGCTTCACCTCGCAGGCAGACAGGATGAAAGGATAGCCACATGACTAATGACAGTGATGCTCCGCTGCAACACGATGTAGAGAGAACGTTCGCTGGACCCTGGTGGCTTTCCCATCGTGCGGCGATCTTGGATTGCTGCGAACATGGGCTTTCACGTGCTCCCAATGATGACGCGTTTTAAAAGTCGATGGCTGCTGGGAACATGGATGAGCGCAAAGAGCCAGTTCAAGAATATGAACCACTTACGCTCAATTTCGGCTATTAAAGTATTTAGGCCCCGGGGCATCGTCTACCCGATTCTACCGCATATTGGTCACAAGGGCGCCTTGAAGATAAAGAACGTGTGAACAAAACCAATAAATAACGCTGCAATTTCATAGTGACGCACCAATATTGTACCCCATGCGACAATCAGGGGTCCCGGAAGGTAATAGGTATTAAAAAATCGATGGAACGGAACGCAGGAGGCAACAGGCGGGGGAGCCGTTCACATCGTCCCATCAGAAACTTGGCAGCCTGACTAGATCGGTTTCCGCAATTGGTAGGCTTGGTGGTCGATAAAGATACCGGCGTAGCCTCATGACCCTAGAAGGCCTGAGCGCGGGACCTCTCTGGCTAATCGAGGCAGCAATTAGGCTGTGCATAGCGCCACACATGTGGATAGCGATGAAGTACCTCGAAACCCATGGAAACACGTCGAGCGTGAGGTTACAACGAGGATTCAGATCTCGACAAGGAGGGATGTGTCTGAGATCTCCGAGTGCTTCAAAGAGATATTTTGATGCCACGTATAAGCTGACATAATACGAGTGCTGTGAGAGTCAACCCGTCCTAAGGTTAGGGTTTCCTTTTCATTCTCAACTTTGAACCGTATTCCAACAAGTCAATCATGGTACGTCGCGAACACTGTTTCATCGCCTACCACTCATTCGCTCGCATAGGGTGGTGGAGCCCGTTACCCGTATCCAAAGCATGTATGGTCGCCAGCAGGTGCGTTGGAATGAGTGCACTTGATTGCCGGCCTTGGTGACGGTAACCGACAGGTGGATGGTGGACTCGTCCTGCAAACTGGGCAAGCAACACAGCGATCGCCATGACTGGTATCCTTGTCATTGCATATGGCGTGTGGTCCGTCAGCGCAGAGCGGGAGGTGATGGAGTGTTTTTTTGGTGTTACCGCATTCAATACTCACGGTTACATGCGGACAGACCCGGCACGTTCTTCCCGATCGTCCAATACCGTCGATGTTGGTATGAAAATCTGTTACATTATCTTCTTCAAGGCTCACCAAGAATTAGTGGGCGAAGCAATTTAGACAGCAAAGCAAGGAGTAGGGGTAGTCGAGACGCTTTCTTGTCTCCCCGTTGTACCAATGCCTCTTTCCTAACCAATTCGGCAACTTGCACTTTGACTGAACATTTCACATTTTCCATGTCGCGATTGCGCTCTCAACACCTTACAGAGTTACTGAAGCCCGCCTTTCCAGCCGAACACCAGGGATGACAAAGACTCCGATGAAGCTCCTACACCGGATGCTCAATCTTTCCAGGATGGATATTTCTCGAGTGAATCACTAAAATTTAATATAGGTGGCCAGATGGTCGAGTGGGCTAGGAATGCGGAGAAGGGTTAATTCTGCAGCGGATCTGACATCAGGTCGACTTTGGAAATGCAACGGTGAGTCCGTCACCTTTGTTTATAGCCTATCAATTCGTGTTCAAATTCAAATATGAAGCTGTTGACTTACATGATATTCAGTAAAAAATTAGGGTGTCTTCTTCCATGTGCTCGTTTATTAACGGTAATTATCGTGGTTCAAACGTTGACGTCCTTAATTTGACACTCGTTCCTTGTTCTTGAGTCGTCCTCGTACCATAAACATTCATAAATTGGCTGCACTTGTCCCGACAGTCAATCGTAGAAAGCGAGGATCAAGGTGATATCCGATGTAAGCCTCCCGGACTTTACAACCTTGAGGTACGGGAACGCTTATTCTCTCGCTGCTTGTCTTTCTATTTGGATATCGCAGCTCTTAGCTACACACATTGTGCTCTCGATCGCTTATGGAAATAAGTACAAATGGTACCAGTGGTGGGTATCGGATGCACTTCATGGGCGTGACGCGCGCTGATGCTCTGATTTATCTGGTTCATCATACCCACCTGTTTCCAGCGTCACAACATTGGATGGAGAATATTCTGATCAAATCGGCACTTCAATATTGTCATATAAGTCAATTTCTACAGGATCAATGGTCAGGCTTCCGGATTCCTCTATGGAGAGTGTGGCTGATGACCCTGGCTTAGCGTCTACGAACTCTGCCTCATACTCAGAAATTAGGAACAATCGGGGGATTAGTGTTGTAGTGTTGTGCCGCATGAGCGCCTGTGTGTCCACACGCCACTTTGGAAATCGGCCGTGGTTGACAGCGGGAGAACCCTAAGACAAGGGCAGAAATAGCACACAGCTCACGCTCTATGTGGACGACTACGCCATAAGGAAACAGGCAGAAGTTTCCATCTCTATTTGGCGCACCGTGGAATGTGTGTAGTACACGCGCTTGGTGTGCCAGTGGGCTTTCATGCTTGTTCCGCTCTGACCCCCCAATCTTAGGTGTCGATCTAAGTGGCTCCGATTCGTCCACCAATGTCCAACATCAACGGAGGAACGGCCACGAGGTTGATACTGGAATCAGTGGCACACGCTGTGGCAAAGAGTAACGCCGTACTTGTCCTTAGGCTATGTTTGGCTTCCAGCCGTTGGCCGAGGATATTGAGCCTTGTGGCCGCCACTGATTTGATCGTTTGACGGTTACTTAGGAATGCCCCGATGGGAGAGTGAACGGGAGCACATGAGGATCACCCAAGTCCTCGCGAGTAAACGGTGAGGAGAATAACGTGGTTAAACACGCAGTGAATTTTAATTTTCCACAGTAGACTGGCTGCATATGTAGTTCACGAACTTGGGCGCGATTTATATGAATTGAAAACGATTTCATCTTCTTGCTACATACAAAGCAAGTAACATGGTGCAACGAATCTGGCCTCAAGGGATAGAAGAGAATACCCTCTTGTGTGCTAGAACCCCAGCGGACGTATCACCCTAGCGTCTCTTCTTCATTATCGTTCTCGAGACCATTCAACAGTCCTTGAAAGTGATTGTGCAAACGATGAGACCCAGGATCGCTGCTATTGACATAAAATGCACTTGATGCGGCGCGATGGCCCTTCAAACTAAGCACCATACGCGGAAAAAGCATGTAAGGAACGGAATTGCTGTATATTGTGACGAACAACACATATGTTATCTACACGAACGTCAGAATCATTCTATGCAACCGTTCTTATGCGAATTTACTCACCCCAGCCGACGGGAGGAACGTCCCGTATGTGAGGGCCGAGAGACTCAAGTTCCTATGCGTGTTCAGCATGCTGATCCCGACAAAAAATCCTCACGTACAAGCAAAAATAAACCACATTGTCTTTGAACAGTAGCATCATGTATTCGTTAGTCTTTTGTTGGCCTGTTATGCTCCGCATTTCAATGGAGTACACGATGAAGCGATAGACAACCAGAGCCACCAGCAGGACATCGAATACCCCTTTTGGAATGCTATCGTAAGCGGGGGGGATTTCACTACGGGCAAACGTGGGTTGGCAGGCGGTTCCATCTTCAGCATTGATAGTAACGGGTCTGACTGATGCGCATAACAAAGTCACTACAAAGCAACTGTGCATATTCAAAATACGCACCGAAAAAGCCGCTTTGCGGGCCATACCAAATGACGTTGAAGACAATAGTATTGATAGTGACTATGGAGTACAGAAAGAATAAGATCTGTCTTGTTCTTTTCGGTCGAGTGAACATGACCGAGACACGGAAAATCATGATCACTATGCGTGGGTCATGAAGCTGGAAAACTCTCCTAAGTGGCCAAGAGCTAGTACGAACCGTCCAACATAATAACGTATATCAGCTTTGTCCATTGGATAATCTGGAATATGACCATACCTGTAGAGAAGTGGTCAGCATGTTTATATCATGTTATTATATGAACATACAGCTAATGGTTCGCAGAATCGGATGTCACTGTAAGGCACTCTCGCAGGTAGCTATTGGGGAACATACTCACGCCTGGACTGAACTTAGCCAGGATTTAACGTGGAACAAAGGACTCACCAAACCAGACATGTACAGAAGGCCATTGCCTGACCCTATTAATGACAATATGTGGTCGATACTCGAAAGTTGGAATACTGTGTGACATACAAATTGAAACGCTAGGCTCATCCATAAATAGTCGAGCCATCCACATTAATTTTGTGACATACATTGCAAGTGTAAGTCCGACATAGCGCACCTGGTGTGACGATGTCAGTTGATTCAAGGGATAATTCGAGCAGGTCTTGCACGTTACCACTACAAAGAGCGTAGACATAATCG
>JBBPTD010001395.1:0-10212 GCA_038093895.1 Boletus aff. mottiae
AAATACCCTATCTTGTATAAAGTCAAAAAACTGTCCCAATGAGTTGTCATTTTGAAATGGCTGCCATTTCATCAAATCTTATTCAAATCACTTGACCCTTGGGTCCATAGAAAGCCATGAGTAAGTATATTATTTCATACACTCATATGTTAGGGCAAGGATTAGGGGGGGTATTGGGGGTTATCGTGTTTAGTGAAAAACACACAAACATTGGGATGGTTTTTTGAGCCACTGTACATGGATGACCTCCTTATTTTTTCCCCAGATGAGGCTACCCATACCGAATGCACTAAATGTGTCCTACAATGAATGAAGGAACTTGACCTTCACCTAAAACTTGAGAAATGTTCCTTTGCCACCAAAAAGGTGGATTATCTAGGAATGATTGTTAAACCTGGACAACTCGCTATGGACCCTATTAAACTCAAAGGAATCACCAACTGGCCCACCTCAATGAAAGTTAAGGAAGTTTGCTCATTCCTTGACTTTGCTAACTTCTATTGATGATTCTTTGCTAATTACTCCACTGTCGCTCAATCCCTCATTGATCTTACAAAGAAGAACTCTGGTTGGAACTGGACCAATGCTTGCCAAAAGTCCTTTGACACTCTCAAAGAACTATTCCTCTCCAAACCAATTCTCCACCTCCCTGACCCCTCTACATCTTTTGCTATCACCACTGACACTTTAAAGTATGCCTCTGGAGCTATTCTACTGCAAACTGATGTCAATAGTGATTGGCACCCCTGCTCCTATCTCTCCACTTTGTTCTCCCCTGCTGAACAAAACTATGACAGCTATGATCACAAGCTCCTCACCATCATCTGTGCTCTCAAAGCATGGTGCCATTATCTTCACAGTTCTCTGTTTCCTGTTCAAGTCTTCACAGATCATAAAAACCTTACTTACTTCCACCAAGCCCAGAATCTTAACTGACACCAAGCACATTGGCTTCTGGATCTCATAGATTTTGACCTTAAAATGATCCATGTTCCTGGCCACCTCCTTGCCAGTCCTAATACCCTCTCCTGACATTCAAATCTCCATTTGGATACCCCTGACAACACCAGAACAGTACTTCTTCCAGACACCCTCTTTGTCCACGTCATTGACAGTGTAGTCTATGTCACTCTCGGCATGAGAGCTATGGAGGTGTGTTTTCAGGCCCTGATGTTGGGCAGGTACAAAGTGCTGGAACAGGCACTTTGTCCCTTGCTCCGCTTCCATGATGTTGGTTTACAGTGATTGTCTTTCTTTTCACTTAAATTATCTCTCTCTGTCACGTAGTCTAGCCCTGCCTTGCTTTTCTTTTCTCCATGCCTCCTCATTGTGTCCATGCCTGCCCTGCTACTCCCTCAGACCAACCTGAGGACAGCAGCCCTATAGGTGACAACCCCATCAGGGAGGAGGACTTGGCTGACATCTCAACCATCTCCTGGAACGTCAAGGCTCAGTTTTCTCCCCACCCTCCCCTTTCTACTGCTTCTGCAGCTGCAGTCATGGCTTCCTCCCCATCTGCCCCAGGTTCTGCTGGGTGGGTTGTCCTTGTTCAGGCCACTGTGCTTATGGAAAACATTCTAGAGGTGACACTGGTTCCCCCCTCAGATGAGGAGGTTGCCAGTTGTGCCTTGCTCACCCCTCCCCCTCACAACCCACCTTGTAGGCTCCAGTCTGGGGGTTCCTCCACCTCTGCTCCTCCCAAAAAGAGGCTTGACAAGGGTAAGGGCTGGGGTGGTGTTCTCCCCACTGATCTGACCAGCCTTCCAGGCCCTCCCCCAACCATTCACATCCCACCCTGTCCCCCTCCTTTGATGGATGTTTTGAAGTGTCTTCTCAACTGTTTCCCCTCCCCTTCTAAGGAGCTGTTCCCCTCAGCTGATTGGATTTACCATTCAGCTGTACTTCTGGCAGCTTCCAGAGGCCTTGACCTCAAGGACCCCTCTGTCCATCCCCAAGTCCTCCGAAAACTCACAGAGCTTGCTCCAGGGGTCAATTTCACCAATCTCTTGGAGCAGGCAGTGTATACACCCACCTCCTTGGGTAAGTTGTTGCCTCGTCACCTCACCTTCACTATCTTTCTTCACCCACATTACCTTTCACCTCACCTTCACCATCCTTTCACCTCACCTCACCTCTTACTACCACCATACTGTTTTTTTACCTCACCTACTCTCCACTCAGGCACATATATCGTCCACTCACCTTACTTCAATCAGATTTACCAAACCCAGACCAGCAAACCCTTCTTCCTGTCTTCTCTACCACTCCCTCCACATCCACTTCTCATTCTCTCCCTTCAAACCCAGTCATGTTAGATGGTTTTGATCTTTCTTGCCCCACCAAGGTTATCTCAGCACTCAAGAACAACTGGATGGTTTATATTCCTATCACTGCCCTCACTACTTGTGCCATTGCTTTGGCTTCCTTCATAGCCTGTGAGTGTAACAGACACTATAACTTGCAATCTTATCTCACTCCTTATTGCTTACCACATAGCTAACCCTTAGCAGATAACCCTTATCTTATCATGTCATGTGGTCATGGATCTCTCTAGATTCTAGTTATGTGATCAGTCACATGACCTTATCTCGGCTGTGCAACACATGTTGTATTCATGTTATCCTCATGCTCGCCTCATGCTTTTCCCTTTGACTCACTTTCCCTTATTGTCTAATAGCAGTATTCCCTCTTATCTAGGCAGTGCTTATCTATACCTCATGGTACCCAGTCTCAGGTATACTTACTACTTATAGTCTCTACACAGCATGGTCTGTGCATGGTCTCTCTTAGTATATATAGTTGTACTCTTAGTAGTATAGACCTTAGTCTATTTCTCTTGTTCATTCCCTTGGTCTTTTCCTAGAAGGCTCTAGCCTTACCTGTTCATTCCCCTAGTCTTCTCTTGAGGCCTACCAGCCTAATAGATTGGTTACAATGCTCTAGGACTCCAGCAAGCGCTTATAGGACTTCTCAATTATAGTCAAGACTTAGGTCGTTATAGTGAGGATGCCAGTCATACCCTTCTCTTCAAAGAGGGCCAACTCACTGTTTCCTCATCCAAATTCTCCTCCAAGAACAAGAGCTCCATCACAGTGCAGGAGTGGTTCCATGCCTTCCTATATCTTATTGACATCATCCAGTGCCATTTGCCAGAAGAGCAAGCCAGGCAGATTGTGGACATATGGGTGGTGCACTTTAACCGCCTCATACACTGGGCTGACTTCTGGGAAATGTTTCACACCATACTCTGCTATGATATTTGCCTCTACATTCACTTCATCAACCCCACATCAGGGAATTTTAAATGGAATGATAATCTATTATATTCCTACTAAATATCATTTATTTGTCTCTGTTTGATATATAGCTGTAATTGTTGATATAAACAATGGTATATAGTCATAGGCAGCAAGTCATAATACTTGAATCAGGAGAGATATTGAGTTTTTAGATCTCTGCCAGGGATTATAATGGATTATTGTTTCATTGAAAATTCCCTGATGCAAGTGTTATGACTTGTTCTCTTTTTCCTCTTCTTCTTTACACTTTTACACTTGTACTCATATCAAACTCACCAGTTCAACTTTTGACTTAAGACACTATTTCTTTTATCACTAACTCACCCACTCTTACTCATTCTTATCCATTATCTCACTTGCTTTGTCAGCGATTACTTCCCACCTTCTCTTCCATTCTATAGCTTTCCATGACTGACCCTAACTATGCCTGCCCTTAGTCATGCAACCGGATATATAAACCCACAATATCTATCTTTTGTAATTTAGCTTAGATCTCCTCAATTCACATCTTGAATTCACAGTACTTGTCTTAAGCTCCTTCTCACTGTAGGACCAGTCACTTTGAACCCTTGAACCCTTGTGTTCCCCTGAGGAAATGTCTTCCTTGGACTATATGCTACCATTAAGTACATGCTTCACTTCTCAAACCTTTGACCAAGTCTTTCGAGGCTATGCTCGTCCTTACCCAGGCCAAGCATAACAGCAAGTGTAGGATTGACCTGTCTATTTGGCAGGAGGAGGTCTGGTGCCAAATTGTTGATGCCTATCACAACAATACTTAGCATCTCTTTTGGGGCCTTGCAGATATTCCCCCTCCAAGGGCTGTTGCTGCAGCTCTCCCAACTCCTTCATCCTCTTCCACCTCCTCTACTCTAGCAATGAAGCAATGGGCTTCCTCCTTCAAATCTCATCCTACTCCTGCCTAACCTGCCTCCTTCTCCTGCCCCTCTAGCTCCCAGTCGTTTCACTGCCTCTTCTGTGGCGACCCATCCTGCAGACAGCACTCATGCAGCCTCACCAAAACAGCCTTCATCACCAACAGCATGTGGCAAACTGCTCAGGGTGAGCAGGTTTGCTTCTGCTTCAATGGAAGAGGCTGCACAATCCCTAATTGCCCCCATCTCCATGTCTGCTCCTGCTGTAGCTCTGCCCACTCAGCTCAGTCTTGTGATCTCTAATGGTTTCCTTCTAGTCATTACCCCCTTCCTTTGGTGGAAGTGGGAAGAACTCCTTGGGGAAGCTGGTGTCCTTGAGCAGTTTGCAGATGTTCTGAAAGGTATTCATTTCAGCTGATGATAAAGAGGCACCTATAGCTGATCTTCTCAGAATCAATTCAAAAGGCAAAGGAGCAGAAGCTTTGGGGACAGAGATACCACTAATGATGGCTCTGAGGATGCTGGAGAAGAGATTGATAAGCTGGAAGAAAACTCAAAAGCCTCTGACAAATTGAAGACCAAACCCAAGGAAGGAGAGGGCAATGGACACTGGCTGGATCTACACTTTGATGAGAGAGAATGGAACCAAAGAAGGGAGCCAACACCTTCTTCTGAGCACTGAGATCTTAGGGCTGAGCTTGACAATGTCAATGATACCCAAACCAAGATGGCCCACTGAGGAAGGTTGCAAAGGAGAAGAAAGGCCATTTGGTAGAAGGGAGTCAACAAGGAAGGGTTCCAATATCACTTCCTGATTGTCAAGATGAAAGAACTGAACAGGCCCATGATGCTGGAATCAAGTATGGCCCACTGAGAAACATTCCAAAGGAGAAAGTCTGAGGGACAGGAAGTGAGCCAACTCCTCCTCCTAATTGCCACAACTTTAGGGCTGGGCTAGATCATATTAATGATACCCAAATCAAGTATGGCCCATTGAGGAACATTGCAAAGGAGAAAGGTCAATTGGGAGAAGGATTTTGACAAGGAAGGAAGCTGACATCTCCTCCTAATCATCAAGACCTCAGAGCTGAGCTAGACAATATCGACAATACCCAAATCAAGTGTGGCCCAACAAGGAACATTTTAAAAAAGAAAGGCCAATTGGAAAAAGGAAGTCAACAAAGAAGGGAGCCAGGACCTCCTTCTGAGCACCAAGACCACAGGGCTGAGCTAGACCAAGCTGACAATACCCAAATCAAGCTTGGCCCACCAAGGAAGGTTCCACAAGAGAAAGGCCAACTTGGAAAAGGGAGTTGAGGAAGGGAGTCAAGCCCTCAGCCTAATGAAAGGGACCAAGTGAAACGACCAGAACCCACCTAAGGGTCTAGTGTTTGTAGTTGCAAGAGTACTAGTGAGGATGTTCTGGAAAAACTCCAAGAGAACAAGACTAGAGTGTCTTGTACTGCTTGGCTATAGTATTTATACTACTAGTACATGTGCACGGGCCATGCAGTGCTTATCTATAGATACTATACTTGTATTACTAGGTCTGAGACTGGGGACCATGAGGTAACATGAGGAGAATGTTTACTGGAGAATAGGTATACCTGTATGACCATGTGTTGGATAGGGGGTATGAGGCATGCATGAGTCACGTCTCATGTTATTCTAGAGCTCGTCACTGCAAGATCAATATTGTGGAATAATGTTGGTCTTTGTGGGAAAGTAAGTGAGTGAGTGAACATAGGGGCTATTGTAGTATTTAGTGAATTTGTGAGTGAATGAGCATTGGGAAAAATATGGAAAAATAGGGGTAAAATAGGGGCGTTTGTAACACTACCCCCCTCCTATGATCAAGCATCCTGATTGATCAAGGACTTGTCAGATGGCCACTCCATTGCAGCATGTCAGGTGCATAACGTCCACTGCTGCTCAGCATCAGCCAGAAAAGTAGGGGGCCAAAAGAGTGTGAAGGGGCACAGATTATCCCAAGACCAAGCACCATGTGGCCAGCCAGTCTCATCAAAGTCATTGGAGAAATCTGCTGTCCAATCAGCATCACCCCAAGCATCAGAAGCTGGAGGAGTATCCAAATCAGGGATAGTCCCCTCCTCCGATCCCCATAAAGAGTGAGTGTTGTGCATAGTGAAGACCTCACTGTTACCCTCATAGACCATATTCCAGTGGTCAGGGAAACCATGGTCCCAAGAAGGGCTGGGAATATCAGCCCAATTGATGGTGGGATCATCAGCAGCATCAACAAAGTCATCCAGGTAGTGAATGACATCAGGATTGTTTGCATAATATTCGCGGATTTCAGCAGGGTCACTGAAACATATGGGCAGATGGGGCAATAACCCAGGCATATTGATAACCCATTTAAGATGATATGAATGAGCATAAGTCATAGCACAGTAGAAGAGAGTGAGGCAGGTAGCAAATGACAACATTGTGGGAGCAAGGCTCAACCAGAAGTATGGATATATGTGTTGTCAACCCTGACACACCCCAGGGGTTTAATCAACATCAAGTCGATCAAATGGAAGGCAATTTTCTGGCACTTCAGGAATAGGTTTGCCACAATGCTTGAATAAGTCAAAGAATTCAAATGATGTTATCCGGAGCCGCTGAGGCACGTTTGGGTAAGCATTATGAAATTCCTCAATAGCTGTCCGGGCATTTGACAGATTAGATTCAGGTTCCTATGTGCAATCTTCATTTGAGTATCCTTGCCAATGGACAAGGAATTCAAGGCGGTGACCTTTCCATCTGAAGTCGGCGACGTAATCCACCTCAAACTCAACATTCCGTTCCTCTGTAACCTCCACTGGCCCAGGGCAGAAAGTAGGTTGACCGTCAAGTTGTGCTTTGTAGGGTTTGATATGAGAGATGTTCACTACTGGGTGGATTCTCATAGTACTTGGCAAGTGCAGCTTGACCACATTAGGCCCGATTAGATCTATGATCTCATAGGATCCAAGCCATTGTTCTGAGAGCTTCTTAGAAGCACATGTTAATTTCAAATGTTTGGTTGATAACCAAACCCTATCCAATATGGAATAATTAGGCACAGCAGATCTATGCTTATCCGCTTGTGTTTTCATATGTTGTTGGGTGGCAACAAGATTAGCTCTGGTTTGGTCAATAGTTTGAGCAATATTTGTTACAAGCTACTCAGTAGCGGATGCTTTAGAAGTATGTTGCTCAAATCCAATGTATGGCTCGTATGTGCGAGTAATAGAGAAGGGAGCATTCCATGTAGAAGCCTGTTGTTTTGAGTTGTAGGAAAATTGTGCAAGTGGTAACCAATCAGTCCATTCATCCTGCTTCTCAGAAGTAAAGAGATGAAGGTATTGTTGCAAATCTCTATTCATTCGTTCTGTCTGTCCATCAGTCTGTGAATGGAATGTGGTGGATAATTTCGGTTGGATTCCTAAGCGTTTACACAAGTCTTACATCACCTGTGAAGCAAACTGTGGTCCTCGATCAGATGTAATCGTTTTTGGTAATCCATGCTGTTTCCATACATGGGCCATATATAGCTTGGCAGTTTCTAAGGCTGATATGACCTTGTTGCAAGGGATGAATTCAACTTCTTTGGAGAATTGATCAACAATCACTAGGATTGAGTCGAATCCTTTGTAAAGGGGTAGATCAGTAGTGAAGTCTACTGATAGATCTTGCCACAGTCTGTCTGGTATAGGCAGGGGTTGTAGCTTTCCTGCTGGTGCAATATTTTGTCCTTTGAATCTAGCACAGCGATCACAGCACGAGACATATTCCTTGACTAATGTGTTTAGGCCAGGCCAAGTGTAACTTTTTTGAATTAACTTCAATGTCTTCTCAGTTCCAGGATGTCTGGCAAGCGGAGTATCATGATGTGAACGTAGTATTTCCATGCGAAGATTGTCAATATCTGGTATGAAAATTTTGTTGTTTTTATCTGCTAGCAAATCTCCTTGCTCCATCCAGATTTGATTTTCCTTGCATAATTTTGTGATGTCAGTTTGTTTTAATCTAAGAGTAGTGTTTCTGATCCGGTCGCAGATAACGTCAGCATCAGTGGTTAGATGCACAGCAGTTCGAATTTGTTCTGGTGGTATGACCAATATTCCTTTATTGACATCCTCTTTCCCTTCAGCATGATCTTTTCGTCAAGTGAGAGCATCTGCTTTTCCCATAGAAGTGCCTACCTTATGTAGCCATTTGAAGTTGAATCGAGATAGATATTGAGCCCATCAGGCTTGTCAGTGATTTAGATCTTGACAGACCATGAACCATTGAAGGTTCTGATAGTCATTCCATATTTCGAATTCAAATTGAGTGCCTTCTAGGTAATGTTGCCAAAGCTCCAAGGCTCTGATGATGCTTAGCATTTCTTTGTCCACAATTAGATAGTTACATTCTTCTGATGACATAGAGTGGGAAGAATAAGCAACTGGATGCCATTTGCCATCTATTTCAATTGAGAGGACTGCTCCTGTGGCAAAGTCTGAGGCATCAGATTCCAAGTGGAATGTTTTATCATTATCAGGGAAAGCTAGAATTGGTGCAGTGGTAAACTTCCTTTTAAGTGTGTCAAATGTGATCTGTTGTGAGTCAATCCATTTAAATGGAGTGTCTTTCTTGGTTAGGTCATTGAGAGGACAAGCAACTCATGCATAGTCTTCAATGAATTGTTGATAGAAATTGGCTAGACCAAGGAAGCTACGAACTTGTTGAACAGTAGTTGGTGTAGGCCACTCGAGTACTGCTTTTACTTTATCTTCATCCATGCGAATTCTGTCAGGGGTAATCGTCATCCCAAGGAATTCAACTTCTTGGACACAGAAGGAACACTTCTCTGGTTTAATAAAGAGATCATTTTCTTCTAGTCAATGTAGTACTTCGAGTACAATTCAATCATGTTCCTTTTGATTATCTGTTTTTGTGAAGATCATAAGGTCATCAATGTAGACAACACAGACATTATTCATGTCTGAGAATATGTCATTCATCATTGTTTGAAAGGTGGCAGGGGAGTTGCATAGGCCAAAGAACATAACTAGTGGTTCAAAGGCTCCTTGATAACAAATGAAGGCTGCTTTCCATTCATTGCCTTCTTTGATGCATACATTATTATATCCCCAGCGAAGATTCATTTTCGTGAATAGTTTAGCTCCTTTAAGCTTGTCAACAAGCTGAGAGATAAGTGGTAATGGGTAGTTATTATTGATTGTATGTTCATTAAGATATCGGTAATCTTGAATCATCCATTTCTTTCCATCCTTCTTTGGAACAAAGAAGACAGGAGAAGTTTGTGGTGACTTGGAGGGTCTAATGTAGCCCTTGCAAAGTTGATCATCTATAAAGTCACTAACTTTCTGCTGCTCTCCAGGTGATAGGGGAATTAATCGTCCTTTCTTAGGAACAAAAGATCCTTTAAGATCAATAGCATGATCCCAATGTTTTCTTATTGGCATTCATTCAGATTCTTTTTTTTCAAAAATGTGGAGGTACTTGTGATATTCTTTAGGTACCAGGTCTGCGGCTATGGGATCCAATTTGGATTTAAGGTCTAACTTGGCAGCATTAATCTGCACAAGTTGATCACGCTCTTCTTTCTTGATAGTTCTTAGGAAAGAGCTTCTAGATTTGTCACGGCAAGAGTTAGGACATCGTGTCATATGGACGGTTCCTGTTTCTCAATTGATTTCGGGGTTATGGTGTTTAAGCCATGTGTAACCGAGAATCATTTGGTGTTTGCCCAAGTCGGTTACTTCAGCAATTGTCTTTTCTTGATGTCCAAGATAGTTAATCATGAGTTCGGCATAATGTGTTAGGCTTCTGGCAGCATTATGTGTTCCGTCAACGTTAAATACTGGGATTGGGCAATCCAGGGGTTTAAGAGGAATACAATTGTTATTAGCCCAATCTTTGTCAATGAAGGTTGTGTTAGCTCCTGAGTCTAACAAAGCAAGAGTGTTGATTGAATGTCTAGCGTTCAGATTAATGGAAATGGGTAGAATCAGTTCCTTGGTAGGATTGCCTTGGGTCTT
>JBBPTD010001396.1:0-10210 GCA_038093895.1 Boletus aff. mottiae
GTACGTTCCTGTAAGGTGGCGGGGAACATGTTCGTCGTTGGTAATTGGGGGTAAGTGTGGTTATGTGATACGATGGGAGGTATGACCACAGCAATGGATGATATGGTCACTTGCTCCGCTCTGTCGCATATGAAAGCAGGTGTGGGAAGAATCTAGTACCTTGCGCTGAGTAAGGTCAACGCTACTACCTGATTACTCTCCGAAGAGGGTCGACGGCGGCACAAAACGCCGACGCGTTCAGGTTGAGCCTGGGCCCATTGCTACCGGAGCTCGGGCCCAACGAACGTCCCGGAGAGAGTAAGTGGGACGAGACCACGGTCGACGGATGTTTCGAGGTCGTCTACGTGGAGGGTGCGCACATAGGGAGTTTAGCTTTTCCACGAGTCTCTCTCGACGAAGACGGGGGTGTGGTCGATCGTGTCGTCTTCGAAGTAAAAAAGGGCGGTGGCAACGCGGAGAGGGACACGAGAGAGGTACTCTCTGCCAAACGCGTTGGTGGAGACAAACAGAGGGGAGAGGGGAGAAGTTTCGCGGCATTGCCCGAGACGCGCCGACACGGGGTGTGTGAGGCGAAAAAAAAGAATCCTGCGACGTTGCCAGTGCGGGCCGTGTGGCCCCAAATTGAGGACGAGCGTCTTAAATGATTGATATCACCGACGGTGACCGTCAAGGCGATCACTTTGCTTTCCCCAGGCACCCGTGCCATCACCTTC
The DNA here is from genome assembly GCA_038093895.1 of Boletus aff. mottiae. Lineage (NCBI taxonomy): Eukaryota > Fungi > Basidiomycota > Agaricomycetes > Boletales > Boletaceae > Boletus > Boletus aff. mottiae. The sequence continues at coordinate 714 of JBBPTD010001396.1, forward strand.
ATCGGATGTACAACCCATGTTGGGCAGGAAGGTGAAGTGGATGTCCCCCTTGTAACTTGGCGTAAATGGCGCACTGATCCGAGTGTCGCAAGTTCTAGCATGACCAAGATACCAATGATGAACGCCACGGTTGAACAACTTTTAGACACGCACGTCCTGTGCTCAAGTATACATAACGGAGTCTTTGTTCGTTCCACGGTAACGAGGGTACTTCACATAACCTTGCATCAGTTGTTGGTCATTCAAGCTTCGAGTGCGGTCCTCTGCTCGTCATCACACTCGACTGTTGCAACCAATAGCTAAGACACCGAGCGTAAGATGTATCGTTAGTTCTGACGCCAAGCATCTCGCTCAGTGTTGGATCCGAGTCATTCGTTTTCTTTCAGCGAGTAGGAATGAAGGTTCTCTCCCAAAGGTAGGTACGGTGATAATTGTAATCAAATGATCCAAACCCAGTGTTGCGCGAGTCCTTTGACATCGTGCCTTGATGGGATGATCTCTCACGGTACGGATAGCGGACGATAAACAGCCTGCACTGTATATTCTTGGAGACCGTACACAGCCCATTGACCCCCTCTCAGTCGCTGGTTGCAGTCAAAGTCGTCCCTGTTTCCCTCGTATTGATTCACGGCGCTGTAGCAGATGATAAATAGCCCACCCTGTATCCCTGGGGAGGCCATACACGACCCAGTGGTCTCACTATCAATCACTGATTGCGGTCAAGTTCGTCACCGTTGCCCTTACACCCTATGTCCTCCGACCTGCAGTCCCTCTTGGAACCAGTCGTTCTAAATAACTATATAACCCGTACGGCCGCTCATAGATCCGTTGATGGTTAATCTGATGCATCAATACAGTCGTTATCATTACTGCCGTTGTGTACGATTATCGTAAGTGCCACGTTTGCGAGCATTCCTTATTCTGAGTCATCACCGCTCCAATGGCAACGCTACAGTCCTCACTTTCTCAAGAGAGGTATCCCATCTCCTCTATACCTCTGCTTCACGGCTAACAATCTACAAGATAGAGTACATTTGGGTAGGGATATGTCAATCATCACCCATACACAACGTCCTCAACGATTTCACAGTGCAAGCCCTGGACTCGGGTGTCTGCAATGTTTGTCGTCGTGCGTACAAGCGTTTCGGTCGGTTTTGTCAATATGTTCTCAACTAGCTATTCCAATAGATCCGTTACATCGGTCTTTGTTGGGTTTTGTAGGTCTATTAGTCGAGTTGTAGCGCGTCTTTGAACATCACTAACTCTGAGTCCATTCTCAGGACCTCCGCGCTCAGTAAGTTCAAGGGTCCAAGCTGAGCTTCATTCACTCAACCGATATATTCGCAGCCGGCAGTGCCTTTGTTCCCGGGCCTCTAGAAGTCAGTTTTCCCCCATTATCACCTTGCCCATTGCTAATGGTCCAATTTCAACAGACGTATGTATTTTAATTTTGACATAAACCATAGATTTCTAATGGTCGAATAGATGTAAGCACACACATCACCGGCATCAATGTTAAAATGTGACGTGGGTATCCCACAGGTACAGTGGGATCTATCTTAAGTTCTTGGACTTTCGTACTGTTTTTTTGGGCCGCCGATCGTGAGTTACATCGCACTCTAATTGCGTCTTCCACTATCTGAATCTATCTGATTTGGGTTACAGTGGTGATGATTCTGCGTGTCTACGCACTGTGGAATAGATCCAAGGCCATTCTTTACATCCTCTTATTCATTTTTCTGGTGCAAACCATCATTGACATTGTTTTTAATGGAATCTATGCAAATCCCAATACCCACCTCTCAGGTATGTACTAAATTGGATGCATCCGAGTCGATACAATGACCAGGATTATCTAACCTTCAACCTTTTCTCAGTTACAGTCGTCCGAGTTTTTGATATGACATTTTGCAATTCTTCGTTCGTTAACGGTCCACCTACACGTGGATTTTATCTTGCACTGGTAGTCCTCCCTGGATTGCTTCTCGCTGCTATATTGTTTATTTTTGCTGTCTTCCAAACCGTGAAACAATCGGTTGAGTTGTACAAAGCAACGAAGCAATGGCAGCCCAACCGCTACGTGCAACAACTAGTGACTGATGGAATTCTTTATTTCACTATGTATGTCCCCATCTCCCCCATCCGCCCTATTTTCCGTGCCAATCCTTCTGATCATTGCCTGCATAAATGCTAATGACTAAAATATCCCTCCAACTCATAGGAACGCGCTTTACGAATTCCTCCATGTTGTTGTGCTCAACGACACCGGAATTCCAGTAACCAATGCTACACTCATCCTGGCGTCACTTGAATATATACTGGTTTACACACTCGTCCCACGGTTTACGATCGGCATACGAGAGCTATATGACCGTGACATCCGTGGGCACTTTCATATTGATACCGGGTTCGGAGCGCTGTCCCAGCTGAATGTCGATCCGGATACGACCGTTTCTGCGGTGGTATTTGGTGTCAACCAGGGTCACGGTGTGGAGGGTGACATGGATAGCTCGGGCGATCTCGACGTGGGTGATAGGGACCATGGCTCAAGTTTGAACGAGGACACTCCCGCTGGAGGTGGGGTCTAGGGGTGTGAGATCTGAGATCTGAGAGTTGGAAGATAGAGGAAATCGGTATTTATCAGCAGTCATTTATTCTGAACCGTCCGTACTATAGAAACATGCTCTTTCGAGGAAAAAAGAAAGTGACACCATCTCAGAGCGGAGTCGTCTCCCGCCGGCGCGCTTCCGCATGGAATTGTCCATACACACCACTCGTGATTGTTTACATCGGTCTTTGAGGGTCATGCTAATCGAGTGTGACGTTACCACCAGTTTTGCGCGCCGGACGACTTCCCAAGGGAGGATTATTCAAGCGAACAATGGCGAGCATCAGCGTCGAGCGTGGGTTGATTGGTCGTCGGTCAGGAGGAGATGAACGATCGACCGTCACGGACGTGTGGAAGGACACGAGAGAGCTTTTTCAAATATATTGGTGGTCAGAGACGAGCACAGGTGTACTCGACGGACGAGGCGCAAGGGAGGGCAGCGCGAAGCAGTGTTTGAAGTGCTACAGGCGCGTCCGTGGAAAGCCACAAACCACGAACGGTGTCGCCATAGCCATCATGATGAACATGGCGGTGGCGTTCCCAGGGTGTGGCAGTGGTGAGCGCTTGAGCAACGTGTATGATTGGTTGTGTTGATATGATCCGATGTTTTCTCGATAGTTTGATTTCTGCAATCATTGACTATGTCGCCATCATGTGCCTCATCGACATCCTCGGCATCCATATCGACCAGCTCGTACAGTTCTAGTTCGTCATCAAGAGATTTCATGGACGTCCTAGAGGTAATTTCAAGCCATGTCATGTTCAAGAAATCAAACAGCTCTTCTCGCCGCTTTTTTTCAAACGGAGGCGTGAAATCTTGGCTCCCGCGTGCGTTGTCGAACTGGCTTCGTTCCTCCAGGCTTCTAGCTATTGACTCGAAGGAGTCGGGATCATCAATTTCATCAGTCTCGTCGTCTCGAGCTGTCGCTGATGGTTGTGCAGCTGACCCAATGACGGTTGGGATATCCTCTGTCTTTTCAAGCTGATTCAAAGTACCGGAGGGCATAGATGAAGCAAATAGGTGTTTGGAAACACGGAGGAGGGGGTGTGGGTGGGAGTGGATGCGCATTCATCACCTGCGGTAATAGTGGCAGCGAGGTGCAGTTTCCGTCTGAGCCGATCTCATGGGTTTGTTTTCAGCATGTATCCATCGCATATCAGTTGTGCAAAGTTGAGCATGTATCGGGGGCAAGCCGGGAACGGAGTTTCGTCAAGATGGTCCCAAAATTACTGAAAAGTCGCTCGCAGGATGCTGAATTGGCCGTCGTGGATCAGTCGTGGTCATGGTGCCAAAGGGACAATCCTCGGGCTGCCTCTTTTAGACGGCTGGTCACCAGTCTACGTCTAGATAGGGAGATACACGGAGCAACTGATATGGGATACACAAGGGAGTTGGGGTGTCGAGTGACCACGGTCGCCGCATAATTATAATTAGCCTTGATAATTACAAAGTGAACATCTACAACTTGATCACCGTCATGGTCACGCCACTGTTCATCATGTATAGGTTCTTTCGGCGACTAAATGGTTTTGTTGATAATTATAACCATATGATCAAAATCCAGTGCTGCTCAAGTCTTTTCCGCTGTGATGGTGTCATATCGTGATGGAATGCTCATTCCCAGCAGGGATAGTGGACGATAAATAGCCCACCCTGTATCCTTGGGGAGGCCATACACAACCCATTGGCCTCACTATCGATCATTGCGGTCAAGTTCGTCACCATTGCCCTTACACCCTATGTCCTCCGACCTGCAGTCCCTCTTGGAACTAGTCGTTCTCAATAACTATATAACCCGTACGGCCACTCATAAATCCATTGATGGTTAATCTGATGCACCAATACAGTCGTTATCATTACCGCCGTTGTGTATGATTATGGTAAGTGCCGCATTTGCAAGCATTCCTCATTCTAAGTCACCACCGCTCCAATGGCAACACTACAGTCCTCACTTTCTCAAGAGAGGTGTTCCATCTCCTCTATACCTCTGTTTCACGGCTAACAATCTACAAAGATAGAGTACATTTGGGTAGGGATATGTCAATCATCACCCATACACAACGTCCTCGATGATTTCACAGTGCAAGCCCTGGACTCGGGTGTCTGCAATGTTTGTCGTCGTGCGTACAAGTTTTTCGGTCAGTTCGGCTTATATGTTCTGAACTAGCTGTTCCAATAGGTCCGTTACATCGGTCTTTGTTGGGTTTTGTGGGTCTATTAGTCAAGTTGTAGCGCATCTTTGAACATGACTAACTCTGAGTCCATTCTCAGGACCGCTGCGCTCAGTAAGTTCAAGGGTCCAAGCTAAAGTTCATTAACTCAAACGGTACATTTGCAGCCGGCAGTACCTTCGTTTCTGGGCCTCTAGAAGTCAGTCTTTCCCCCATTATAGCCCATTACTAATGGTCCAATTTCAACAGGCGTATGTATCTTAATTTCGAAATCAGCCTTTGGATTTCTAATGGCCGAGTAGATGTAAGCACACATTACTGGAATCTACAATGTCAAAATGTGACGTGGCTATCCCACAGGTACAGTGATATCTCTCTTGAGTTATTGGACTTTCATACTTTTCACTTCGGCCGCCGATCGTGAGTTACATCGCACTCTAATTGCGGCTTTCACTATGTGATTCTGTCTGATTTGAGTTACAGTGGTGATGATTCTGCGTGTCTACGCACTGTGGAATAGATCCAAGGCCATTCTTTACATCCTCTTATTCATTTATGTGGTGCATACCATCATTGAAATTGTTTTTTATGGAATCTATGCCAGTCCCAATACCCACCTCTCAGGTATGTACTAAATTGGATGCATTGATACAATGACCAGGATTACTATCTAACCTTCAACGTTTTCTCAGTTACAGTCGTCCGAGTTTTTGATACTTCATATTGCAATCCTTCATTCGTTAACGATTCACCTACGCATGGATTGTATATTGCACTGGCAATCCTCCCTCGATTCCTTCTTGATGCTACATTGCTTATTTTTGCTGTCTTCCAATCGTTGAAACAATCGGTTGAGTTGTACAAAGCAACGAAGCAATGGCAGCCCAACCGCTACGTGAAACAACTCGTGGGTGATGGAATTATTTATTTCGCCTTGTATGTCCCCATCTCCCCCATCCGGCCTATCTTCCGTGCCAATCCTTCTGATCATTGCCTGCATAAATGCTAATGACTAAATATCCCCCCAACTCATAGGAACATGCTTTACCAAATCCTTGATTTTGTGAATGAAATCGGGGTTCCATCAACCAATGCTTCACTCATCTTGCTGTCACTTGGTTTTATACTGGTTTACACACTCATCCCACGGTTTACGATCGGCATACGAGAGCTATATGACCGTGACATTCGTGGGCGCCTTCATATTGATACCGGGTTCGGAGCGCTGTCCCAGCTGAATGTCGATCTGGATACGACCGTTTCTGCGGTGGTATTTGGTGTCAACCAGGGTCTCGATGTGGAGGGTGACATGGATAGCTCGGGTGATCTCAGCGTGGGTGATAGGATCCATGGCTCAAGTTTGAATGAGGACACTCCCGCTGGAGGTGGGGTCTAGGGTGTGAGATCTGAGAGCTGGAAGATAGAGGAAATCGGTATTTATCAGCAGTCAGCTAGAGAATTACACATGTGAATTCGTTTATTCTGGGCCATCCGTACTATAGAAACATGCTCTTTCGAGGAAAAAAGGAAGTGACACCATCTCGGGGCGGAGTCGTTTTCCCGCCGGCGCGCTTCCGCGTGGAATTGTCCATACACACTGCCACATGTGATCATTTGCATCGTATCGTGCCAGTGCTGTCAGTCCTTATCCGACATCCGTCTGGAATGGAATGCCCTAATTGCCAAAGTCTCAATTAATGGCGAACATCAGTGTTGATGTATCGTCAGTCAATATATGAAGAGATGGATGCGACGTACACAAAAAGACGAGGGACGTGCTCTCTCTCAAACGCCTTAGTGGTCGGCGACGAGACAGAGGCTGGCGCGAGGCATTACCCCTCACAGGGCATTCATTGTTGGACGGGGCGAGTTGGGAGAGCAGGCGCTGCTGTGATCGAGTCCCGATTCAAAGCTAGTACCATTTCACTGAGCCGACTCTGAGTTGTCACAGTTGCTCTTTCCCACGCAGCGCTTATCCCCAGCGGGAGAGCTTCAGTACAAAGATCCTGCAGTGCCATGGTCACTGGGCACTGGACCCGCCTTTACGCGCACGCACAGCGGTGTGGGCCACTGTCTGCTACCATCCTTTGAAACTCTCAGATTTGATCGTGCTGAAAAGTCGGTCAAAATCATCATGCACACACGCGAAGGTACGAAACCTGATCTACATCTGGGCCACGGCCTTCTCATTCTCGAGCCTATCCAGTGAGCGCTTGAACAATACTACTCCATCACCAACTCTAACCCGAACGACGGACCGTCACGGACGGATGGAAGGACACGAGTGAGCTCTTTCAAATGTCTTGGTGGTCAGAGACAGGCAGAGGTATACTTGACGCGGACGAGGCGCAAGGGGGGGCAATGAGAAGACAGGCGAGAGAAGCGAAAAAATTGTGGTGACATTGCGGTCTCAAACTTGATTCGAGGACGCCGAGTGTTTAAATAATCTCGAGGCAGACTCGCAGTGGAGTGCCAGACTCACGTGGTCGACTCGGACAAGACTGAAATCGCCCGAGAGTAAGTGATGATTTCTTGTCGTGTATTCACAGCCATTCATAATTGGTATTTCTCGTTCCCAGATTTTCCCTCAAATTCCAACGCATCGTGCGAGATGAGCAAGAGGCGAACTTCATTTCTCAGCTTCATGCTGGGCAGTTGAGCGTTATTCCATGGTAAGGATCAGAGAATCTAAGTGGTTCAGATATTCATGACTCGCCGACCTCCCACAGGCCGGTCATTGAGTCCAAGGAATTCTATATGCTCTTCCCTGCGGTGAAACGACAGCTACGACGACTTGAAAGTTCAGGGAATGGTAGTTTGGCATTGACGTCAATGGGCATTATACGTGCAACTTACATATATCATTGATAATCAATGGTCATTGGATACTTGGTCACCAAGAAGCATGTCTAGTGTTCAGTGAGGCATCTACTAATCAGTCGAGAATTGAGGTAAGGTGGTACGGGGATGGAGAAGGAGACGCGGACAGATATGTCGTTCAGGAAAGGCAAGGGCAAGTGCGCTGAAAATGTTCCTCGTTTACCCATGGGATCATCCCGGGGATCACGTAGGGACAATGGTATCTCAAGAAACACTCGCGGAGAGCAGTGAACATCAAGCATTTGTGTCATCTCTGAGTTTGCCATGGGTGACCACTCCACTATAATGTAGCGATGCCTTTTGTCCAATGCCGCTTGCAAGGCTCTTCTTAGGCTCCCGGGCGGTATAAGGTGCTATCTCAGAAGTCAATAAATCACAATCACTGACGAGAGTCACCGTAACACTTTCCCACAAGAACGAGACGTTAGTTTCTGGACAAACGAAACCGAATTGCTCATTACGCAGCGACACCTTTCTGTCGACTCGAAACAGCGCATTAGTATACACATCCAACTCTGACACGAGTACTTGGGTGGCTGTCCAAAGAACATATCAACTGCTAGGCACTCCTCTCCAGCTCTTACCGAGAATCCGTTTTCAAAGCAGGTGTGTTGTCATCACCCAACATGGCGGGTTAAATTGCCTTCTGCTTCATCCGTGATATCATCATGATTCCATTCTTTGAAATCTGGACCTGCGCACCTCTAATCTAAGCCCTGGCCAGATAGCGATTAGGACCGGAGAGTTAGGGAGTCCAACGTGGTTGACAGAATGCAAATGGACTAATCAAGACCAACACAGTCTTGGCGGGGGGTCTCAAGCATTCGCCGCCATCCTTTGCCTATGTGCAGTGTGTTTATTCCTCGGTACCAGCAAAGATAAAGAGATTGGCGTGAATAAGAGGGAAACACGAGGATTTACTAGTGCGGAATTCTAGCGGACCATTGCGCTCATTATAGACCAATCATATGCGCCCCGTACGAATGGAAAGGTACCTATTATGTGATTATGTCAACGTCTTGTGTCATGTTCGACATATCATCCGTACGTACATAGGACCCCGTTTATGATCATCGGACTCGTCTGAATCGCATTCTGAAACATCATGCGTTTCAGGAAGACGGAATAGATTGAAAGGGCAGTGCATGTACGGATGCCGCTCTGGCAAAAAAAGGAGATGAGTGAGCGCCAACGGGACCAATTCTTTTGTTCGCATTAATCAAACCTGGACTGCGGGTCCTACTTCAGGCATTGTTAGGACATAGCGTCGGGGACGTTGCATTTCTGTTCAATGAAGGACGAATGGAAACAGTGGCGTTCCTCGAGCGACAATGGACACATTGGGGCCCGGGGGTGTAACGGAGGATGGAGAATTGGTCGAACCTATGCTCACGGAAAGGGAAGAGTATCGGTTTGCCTCATGATCATCATTCCATTACAGATATACTATAACATTGCTGATCGGGGGTCAGTATGACGTGACGATACATTTCGCCCCGACAACAAGGTTAATAGAAGCATAAGCGATGGCGAGCCGGCGGATGATTGCACAGGATCAGACAAGCTTGGAATCACATTCCTGTGACGAGATAATGCCAGAAGTACGTGACTGACATTGTAACCTCGTCGACATTTCTCGACGCTGTGTGATACTGGAAACAAAGAGTCAGAAAAACCAGCAACGCAATGAGAAAGATGACTGACAGCGTGGCATTGTGTGCAAAACATTGTAAGTAGCGGTTCGTAACGTTTTGCACTTCTAGTATGAGGTCGTTGAATATTCGTCTCCGATCAAAATATTTCTATTACGAGACCTCATGCTGATTGCATTGCCATC
>JBBPTD010001397.1:0-10184 GCA_038093895.1 Boletus aff. mottiae
CCCCCGACACAATCCACGTCGTGTGCAACGTCCCCCTCATCGCACCACGTCCCCTCCCGTACCATTCACCCACTTTCCTCCAATTCGATCTCCCAGACACAGACGAGGACCTCTCCCATCCCCCATACACACACCGTCCCTCGAAGCGGAAACGCGACATTAACGACAACGACGACCCTGCTCCACAACCAAAGCGTCGTCCCGGTCCCAACCGATGCAGATCTCGTCTCTGTTATCGTCCCTGGGACCACCCTCCCCATCTCCACCTTTCCCATCGCGCTGGCAACAACCGCACCCGCACATAGTCTTGCTATATGCGCGCATATCCCCCCGCTTTCTTACGCAAGGTAGCTAATTTCACTCCTCTCCATCATTCTCTCACATATTGTCATCCTACAGCCCTCTTCTTGTTACATGATGCCACCCACACCGTTTTGATCGTGCCAGCTGGCAACTCGCATACACGCCGCATATGTACTTGCATCATACTTACTGTATCATACTCAAGCCTGTCATCCACATGCATCCCTTGGTACTGCTCCCCGCGAGGTTCCCCTCTTTACCACAGCCTCATACGTCATAGGGCCACCTTGCTCTCTTCCATTCGCCACCGATGCCAGTCCCCAACGCCGTCCTGCATGCATTCATCTCGGTCCGTACTCCTTCCCTTATCTCCATATCACCGCCTCATTCCTCTTTTTAGCAACATTCCTGCGCACAGTACAAGCCGCCGCGACTCATCCACAACCCTTTTGCCGAGGCGGCGCTCCGCCCGCGAAGTGCGTAACAGTCAGTGATCATTCTCTCCCACCGCTCGATCGCTCGTCTTACCTCTGCGCCGCAGTTCAACATGCCACCCACGGAGGCAATGCATGCCAACCAACCTCTGACTCATCCGTCCGTTTCAGAATGCCGGTTTCTTCTGTGCGTTGCCCTCCGATCCATCTCGGATGCACATCGTGTGCAATCAAGTCTCGTGTTCGCGTTAATGTACTACAAATGTATTACGATCACGATCATTTGTTCACCACACTCTCGGCATCAATTCCAAGCTGTCCATGGTGTGCCTTTTTACGGTGTGATTCCGCGAGTTCTCGGCGATGCTGCGCTGCACGCAAGTCAAGCGTGGCCATTTCCAGCTCATGAAATGCTCGACGGCTCGCTTTAAAGCACCGTCGGCATTCTGCTGCGGCATGTGCGCGATGTGTTTCCACCCGGTTGTACTAAAAAAAATCGCATCGTGAGCCATCCATCAGCGCGTCCTGATTCAGAACGACTTGCCTCGCTCTCATATGCAGCGCTAAACCTGGGTTTCGCATCGTACCTGGGAATAGTTGGCAAGTATGGTTGTGTGACAGCCGCCTCGCTTGATGGCACCGCAACAGTTTCATGGCTTGGTAATGATTGCTGCTGCTGGCACTCCGTCGGCGAACTCGTCCGTCTGATTAATTCTGCCTTTCCGTGTAGTTCCTCGTCCGGCTGGTCAGATCGATCCTCTCCTTTAATAGGTGGCTCCGTAGTCATCTCGACCTCCGTTTGGCCTTCCATAATAATAGCACCCTCGACGGGTTGCTCTTCTACCTTGATAGGTACCAGGCCGCCTTCTCTCTGGGGCTCGACAGCGTGGAGCTGACCACCCGCGGTCTCGACAGACCGGCGCTCGAGATCTGACCTCGCAGGGCTCGGCGCAGCCCGTGGATATTGCTTTGGGCTAGGGCTTGCTCCATGAGGGGATGGGCTTTTCGGTGGCCGAGAAATATCGCGAGGTGGATGGGTATCTGCCGGCTCAGGCCGCGCGCGAGACAGGGGTGATGATCTACGGGACCTGTTACCCATACTTCTAGGAGAAGTCGAGCGCCTTGCCCGAGATGGATGCGGCGGCGGAGGTCGGCGAGGAGGAGAATGAGGTTCATGTTGATGGTCTAACACTCTTGAGCGTATGTACCAACATGTGCGACAGTGGACTCACCACGGCGCGGGGATGGAGGTGCGGGACGGTAGACCGGGGAAGGATGTCGTCGGTCATCTCTGGATCGTGGTTCGTCACGGTCCCGACTCCTCCCTCGCTCCCTGTTTCTTTCTCTTCTGTAGTCATCACGACCGCGCCAGTCACTGTCTCTGGGACCATAGCCTCTTCGACTTGGGGAGGGGCGGTTTGGACTGTAGTCGTTCCGGGGTGCCCAGGTGTCTCGTCTGTAGTATCCCCTATCCCTATCCCTGTCTCTGTCCCTGTCTCTATCCCTGTCCCTGTCCCTGTCCCTATCTCTGTCCCTATCTCTGTCCCTCTCTCTGTCCCTCTCTCTGTCCCTGTCCCGGTCTCGGTCGCGATCCCAGTCCTTCCTGCGGTCGTCGCGGGCACGGACATCATCATAGCCCCGAAAGTCCCGCCCATGATATGTATCACGAGAACCGGCAATATAAGTATCCGCGGGACGTGAGGGATGAGGCGACCGTTGCCCACTGGGTGCATATCGCGAGCGGCTCCCGCGTTCGCGTTCACGCTCTCGTGCATCTCTGTCCCTGTCCCTGTCCCTGTCTCTGTCGTCGCGTTGATACGAGTACCGGTCTGGTGATGCGCGCCCACTCGGACGCCGCTCGTCGCCTGGCTCGGGCCATGCGTTTGCCGTCCTCGAAAACTCGGGTTTGGCGGGGAGATTGGACATGTGTAAACAAGTACTTTGCAAAGTGTGTGTGTTGCACTTGTTTGTTTGGCCTGCTTTACATGCCCGCCTTCGCCAAAAGCGACCACCTCCACTGGCAATGGTCGCTCCAGGCCTCGTCCCGCTCGCAACGCTCGCTCAAACCGGACGCACGCCATCTTGCGAAGATGACATTCCACCCGAGCTAGAGGAAGATCTCAGAGCGTTCGGCTGCAAACTCATACACCAAGCCGGCGTCCTTCTCAAACAGTGCGTGTCCGGACCTAGGACCTCCTTCGACCACACACATAACGCGCTGTCCGTCCCAGAAAGCAGGTAGCCGTCGCGACCGCCCAAATCCTGTACCAACGTTTCTGGTACACATCCTCGATAAAGCAGTTCAGCATAGGTGTCAGGCGCCCCCTCCCCTCGTTGCCTTTTTCATCTTGACAGAACCCTTGCTTCTCGTTGACAGGACGTGGGTATGGGCGCCCTCTACCTCGCCTCGAAACTCGAAGAATGCCCGCTCCGAATCCGAGACCTCATCAACGTCTACGACCTCCTCCTCCAACGCACCACGCACGCACTCTCGTCCCGCAAACACACGGAACCATTCAAATACGCTCCCATGTCCTACTTTGGCAACACGTTTTACGACCTCAAAGACGCCATCGTCGTCGCCGAAATGCAGCTCCTCAAACGCCTCGGGTTCAACGTGCACGTCGTATTGCCCTATGGCACGCTCATTAATTATCTCCGCGTGCTCGGCCTCATGAATCACAAGGACACGTGTGCCAAGGCGTGGGGTTACTTGAATGACGCGTGCGTAAACGTGTGCGTTGGAGCCCTTGTCAGCCCCTTGACGAGCACGTACTTAGATTGCAAACGCCGGCGTATGCAGTGTACGCCGTGCCTACCATCGTCAGCGCCGCCATCCTTCTTGCTGTACGCCATTTGGGCATCGCGCTTCCATCCACGCCACCCAACTGTTGGTGGGATTTGTTTGATGCCCCATGGGATGACGTGTGGAGCGTCTGTGGACAGATCATGCGGCTTTATCGCGATCGGACGCAGGAGGAACGACTTCGGGTCATGAACATGATGAACAAGAAGGAGGTGCGAAATTGGCTTGAAGAAAATAACCCTTCGAGCTAGCAGACGATGCGTTCCCACCGTTCATATCCCATGTACCTATTTATTCGTATTGCTTTACCACACGACCGAAATAAAGTACTTTATCATTTAAAAAATTAGTCTCTCTGGCGGGGAGTCGAACCCCGCTCTCCCGCGTGACAGGCGGGTGTACTATCCGATATACTACCAGAGACCATATCAGCACAAGCAAGGTTCACAATATATTGTTCACTTCAGATCAAAGAGCTTGCTTGTTGAGTCGAAGCAGAGCACACCGCACGTTCAAAGGCTATGATCTCACCTGTATCAAGTCTCCGTCCCAGCCTGTAACGTCCGAAAGCAGTTCAGACCCGATGACCATGTTATGTTTAAAGTGATGACCGGTCAGAAACTGGCCTTACGTTGTGTCTGTTTCTGACACTGTTCGTTCCGTTCCTCTCGGATTTGGTGATAACCATGCATACACAACGACAAGTACCTCCGTAACACTATCAGTATTTCATCGATTTTGGCACTGCTCTATCCGTATCCTCGACCTGAACGGCCACTTCATGTGCCGCGTGCCCGACGTCAGGCTACGATCTCAAATATATATATTAGCGGCTTACCATTTTCTGTTTGCCTCGACTTGTTGCATGGAAGAGGGGCGCACTCACTGAAAGTTACTGTAACGTGGTTGTCGAGGCCCACACGACATTTTCAATTTAGTAATTAAAAAAAACGGCCCGGTTTCAGGTTGAAACATACCTGCAAGGGTGCAACTGGTGGCCAAAACTTGAATTAGACTCGGCTGCAAAGACTTGGCGCGTTCGCGTTCAAGGCGTCCATGCCAGTGCCAGTGTGTGCCCCTGTATCGCAGGCAACTCGCGTATTGGTTCACGTCCGATCAGAACGCCGTTGAGTGCGGTGCAGACCGCAATAAACCCCCATGGTGCTGTTTTGCGTCTAATCTCCCAATAGCATTCGCTGCAGAAAGGACCACGGGACCGCACAAACGTCAATGCGTGACGACCACCATCTGACGCACATGCAGCGAAACGTCAGCCAACACGTGTAACGTTACCGTCAAGGGTCGTTTACATATCCACATCCTCATCATTCCCGTCTCTGTCCAGGGCATGACTTACCTGGGCTAGGTTAGAACGCGGCGCTTATCAACCGACGGCGATGATCACGGGAACTGCATAAGAAAGATGCATTCTTGGTGCGCACCTGCGCACACGGACACAATCATTCCAACAAAAAGATCGATACTCGCAACGGATATGCTCCATGGTGCTGATTTCTAAAACGACCGCACCACGATGGTTGTACGGCCCTAATCGCTCAAAATAGCCTGGACCACATTAGATACCCTCAGCTGCCTCAAATCGGTATAGGTCTAAGCGTTACGTCCATCAGTCCCGTTCACGTCGCATCATCATCAGACGAAGACAATCACGAACCTGACCACAGCCCACGAAGATGATGGGCTGGCCTGTGACGTAGGTCATGGAAAGCGCAGCACCGACCTAGAAGACAGATCAGCACGGGTGGTCCTCTCATCCATCTGATCCATGTGCAGTGGCGAACCTTGTCGTCGACCGTGTCCCACTTGGTGATCACCATGCCGTCAATCCCACGGCTCTTGCCCGTAGAGGCACCCGAAAAATCACGCAATGCACGATCGAATTTGGTCAGCTGGTCGACAGCTTCATTTCCTACCAAGGCTTCTCCGACAAAGATGACCTTGTCTGGGCTGTTGACGGCGACGAGCTATGACGTGTCAACGCAGTCATTCATTGATCATGCACCCGAAAGATAGGCGGAGTTACCTTGGCCAACGCCCTCATCAACGGCTATGCGTATCGAGCATGAGCGGCATGAAACGAGGGACGAACAACGGCCATACCTCATTGTCCTGCATACGACCAGCCGTGTCGATGAGTACTACGTCGAAGCCATTATCTTTCGCTGTGCTGGGGTTAGTTCAAGCGGTAGCCTTGTTGAGAAGACCAACCGTGTGCAATCGCTTCCTTGGCGATCCCTGCAGCATCCTTGCCGTACCCTTTCTCGTAGAGTTCCACTCGGCTCTTGCTATTGGTCGCGCCGTCGACTCCGAGCACGCTTAGGTTGCGCACGTGAACTCGGAGTTGCTCGACAGCACCACTCCTGCAAACAAGTTGGTTGAAGGGAGAGCGAAAAGAACACGACGCATATACTCGCCGAAAAGTATCGCAAGCAGCGATCAGGACGCGCAATCCGTTTTGGATGAGCCAGAAGCAAACCTTGGATAGGTTGGTACTCTTGCCGACACCATTGACACCCACGAAAACGATGCTATACGGAATTCGTTGTTGGGAGGAAGGGAGAGGCGATGTGAGCTTCGTCCGAATGGACAACAATAGATCGGTGGAGGTCTTGGGTGTGAGGATTCTTGTCAAGGAAGTAGACAACGCCGTACGAACGGCATTGTTCGTCGCTACACACGAGTTGAGTGTAAGAGTACCATGACAGCCCAGACACACATACTTTGGAAACCGCCCACTTTTTTGCCAACGAGGCTCTCGCCGACGCCCTCGCACACCTTGTCCGCGATTTCTTTCGCGACATTCTTTTTCATGAGATGCTCCTTCATACCTTCCAGCACCGGTTTCAAGTCATTTTCGGTCAGTATTTTTGACCCCGTCAGACGCGCAAAGAGGGATCCTAGTGAACCCAGAGAGCTTCCTGACTGTTTCGGCGCGTCTGATCCAAGGGCTCGCGCGATCACGTCGTTGGTCTCGTCAATTTCCGGACGACCAAAGTCCCAATCCTTGACCTCATACAACCCATCTTTGGTTCTCGTCCCCAAAGAGGTCTCGTCGACGAGACTCTGCAAGTCAAACGTCGGGCGCACGTTGGCGCCAGAGTCTGATTTATCGAGACTAAAGTCCAGCGACACCATGTCGGATTCGGTGGGCGTCTCGTCGCCCCACTTTCGTCCTGTTTTTGATTTCGTTTTTCGCTTGGTGGATTCGTTGCTAGATGGTGTGATGAGAGGGTGTGATGATCCAACTTGGAGAGGACTCACTCTGACGTGGGGACGCCGTCTCGCCCGCTCCCTGAATCGACGCGCGAGATCCCCCTACCACCGCGCCTACCCCCTCGACCACGCAACCTATCTTTCAGCGCCTGTACATTTCTCGCAATCTGTTGCTCGTCTTGCGGGACATCCGGGGACTCGGATGGCACTGCAACACACATGTACACATTAGCAGAGAAAAAAAGGACGAAAACAAAAACGTACATGTACCGAGATCGTCTGAAGGAGGACTAGGCGTACTCGGTTCGGCATACGTGACCGGCCTCAAGCGGGACTTGCGCTCCTATGCACCGCAGCATGAATAAACTGTACAAGCGCCCGGATTAACCACCGTTACCTGTGCCGCCTTTTCTTCGATGCCCTTGAGGAGCTTGTCAAATACCTTGTCCCAACCCTCAAATGCCTTGGCAAAGTTCCAAGGGGCAGACGGATCCCGCGCGGTACACGGAGCCTGTTTACCGTTGTTCATGGCATGCAACGATGCCACAAACGTGGCGAGAAAAGGCTCGAAAAGCTTGATAAAAAGTGCTTTCATAGCCGAGAGGAGATCATCGACATAGGTGAGTTGCAGGATGCGCTGGTATGCGACCTGTTGGAGGGGGTCTGAATCATCCGAGTCAGAGGGGCGTGTTCGGGCGGGGGACGTACGACAAAGATGAGCTCGAGGTCATTGACAAACGTCCATTTGACGGCATAACCGTCCTTTTCGTATTTCTCTTCTGTGGTTCGGCCCTCGATGAGTGCCTCGCGGATAAGAGAGTTGACCGGCGATGCAGCGGAGGAAGTTATATGAGACGCTTCTGGCGTAAAGGAGCGCGACCACAGTACGACCCCGCCTACAAAAGAAAGGCTCGAACGAGGTCTTAACATGGCTCGAGGACGTACCTTTGTGCGAAATGGAGCAGTGATCCAACATGTTCCACGTTTACGCTTGACAAAATGTCTCGCAGTCACTTGTCAAGAATATTGATTATGTAATCGTCGTTGCACAGGTACACACAAGTACAGACTCAAACTACAAGATGTACACATAATTAAGTGTCCGGATCCGGCTGACGGCGCAAGGGATGCAGCGACGGGGGCGAGTGGGAGAATTGTGAAGGCGGTGGATCGTCGTCCAACGAAAAGCGGGGCGCGAAATGGAGAACGGAATCCGTGTTTGCCGGTGAAAGGCGCATTGGCGACAACTCGCCCTGGCTCCCCCACAGCTCTGGCCTACTCCCGATACTCATACTCGGGCGGTGTTGCGCTGAAAATCTCTGAGGATGGAGGGGCTTCTCAACGCTCGGCCGCCCGGATGGAATATCTGTCACCATGATTTCGTCTGGGAATTTCGTGTCGAGCATGGGTGAACTGGTACGATACGGATTTGGGGTGAACGGAGGAGGGCAGGGAGGATAGTGTGTGTATGCACCGCCCTTTTCTGAAAGCGTGGGGGTGTACTCGGCGCCTGAGCCGAGACGAAGGACGGGCGGGGCGCCGGCCTTGATGGAGTTCAAAAATTCGGATGAGGGCGGTGTGCGGTTGCGCTTTCGCGCGCGTAGGTAGAGGAGGGCGCCTAGGACGAGCAATACGAGCAATACGACGCCACCGATCACACCTCCAGCGATTGGGCCTGCATTGGACTTGGCGGATACAGTTGCGACGGTGGGGGGGTTGGTGGGTGTAGTGGAGGACGATGAATCTGTGGTGGAGGAAGGAGTGGATACGGTAGTGGTCGCAGTTGTTGACGAGTTGCTAGTAGAGTTGTAGTTATCTGATGAGGGGGGAGGTGGGGGAGAGGAGTAGGAACGGGTGGATACGGTGGAGGTGGCAGTTGTTGACAAGTTGCTAGTAGAAACAGCTGAGTCGCAGCCCAAGTCGTTGGATAGACATTTAATTTGGCGAATCTGGTAAACGTCCAAGGTCAGCGGCGCACTGGCCAACTTAGTTCGGGCTCACGTCTTTGCGACTCGACATTTAGATGACGTTGGACGCAGGAAGCCAAGCGTCGACTGAAAAGCCTCGCAAAAAGCAGCGCTTGGGATGGTATCAACTAGAGAGGCACTAAAATATCATTCTCCATCATGATTTCGTGCATCGCCTTGGGGCTCATGCGACCGCTCTTCCCCTTTCCACGTACATCAATCAGGCGCTTATCCATGAAAGTCGTGTCCGTGCCCGTCAGACAGGACAACTATGCCTATCTAATCATCGACCAGCCCTCCAACAAGGCGGCCGCTGTCGACCCGTACGACGTGCCAAAAGTACAGGCTGCCGCAGATCGTCTGGGAGTATCATTGGTAGCCGCACTAACAACTCACCATCACCACGATCATAGTGGCGGGAATGAGGTTCGTCTCCAGTTGCTTACCACCTCCCCATCATCTCATTACCCTCCCCGGCAACTAGACTTTTGTCAGTGCTCTGTTCACAGCTCCACCATCCACATGATGTCATGTTTGCTGTCTAGGCCGCGCAGTACCCTGATGTACCCATCTACGGGGGGAGCACGCAGGTGGCTGCAATGACCAAGCTGGTCAAGGACAAGGACGAATTTGTCATTGGGGACAATGTGCACGTCAGGTATGCTGTGCCCCACATGGGCCGCCGCTAAGCGAGTGCTAGTGCTGATCGTCAAACAGATGTCTAGCAACGCCGTGCCACACACAGGACTCCATCTGCTACTATATCACGGACTCGTCTGACAAGGGTCAGGCAGGCGGCGTTTTCACTGGCGATACGCTTTTCCAAGGTAAAGGCTATCTGTTGCGTGCTGTGCATGCCCGTGACCTGACACGCACAGGGGGTTGTGGCCGCTTCTTTGAAGGCGACAGCAAACAGATGCATGCAGCGCTTTCGTACTTGGGAGCGTTGCCCGATGAGACGGTGGTGTACAATGGTCACCAGTACACTGCCGGGAACCTCGCCTTTGGGAAATCGGTTGACTCGACTAATCCAGGAATAGCGCGGCTCGCCAAGCTTGTCGAAGAGAACGAAGTTACGACGGGTCTATCTACTATTGGGGATGAAAAGGAATGGAATGTGTTTATGCGGCTGGAGAGCGAGGCAGTCAAGTGAGTCGTCGTCTGATGGCTGTATGATTGACGTGTGAATCTGCCCCGCAGGAACGCTACGATGGCCAGGGGCGAATCTGCCATCATGGACAGGTTGCGTGAGATGAAGAACTCGTTCAGGGGGTGAGATGAACGAGCAAGACGGGGAGTATCGCTTACGGATGATCAATTTCAGACGTTTGTAGTCATCAGAGTGATCTATGGAGGTAGCAAATACAAAGTTGCGTGCAAAGGAGTACCGATTAAGGAGTCAGTGAGTAAGTTTAGCTCATGCCTACGACCCTCAACACT
>JBBPTD010001398.1:0-10181 GCA_038093895.1 Boletus aff. mottiae
GGGATCGACCTCGTTCAGCAGACACTGGACGAGCAGCAACAAGGCATTGTCGAGATCCTGGTCATTCATTCCCTCCCGGATGGCCCGGGCGAACGATGCAGACGGCACGATGAAGATGGGGTAGTTGTCCACTGGTCCGCTGGTACAAGACAGGACGAACTCGACGTTTCTCGCCCCGTCGTACTGAGCGATCCACAAGGGGTCGTGGACACCACCCTGAGGCAAATCCCTTGCTTTCAGCGCAAACGGGAGAATGACGTTGGCAGCCTCCTCGTTTTCCCACAGCGCGCCCCAGACTTCCTGGGGGATGTGAGACGCGTGGTGGAATGCGAGTGCTTGACGAGCGGGGACGATGTTAGCCATGCTGATACTGGTGTTGGTATGTGAGGATGGCCATACCTCTCTCTCTCCTTGGCTTTAATACGCCACAGACGAGACCAGAACGTACTTGAGCATCGTTCTCTGTGGTAGTCACTTGAATCGAACGTTCATCTCGGGCGAGATATGATCACCGGTGATCAAGTAACGTAGAACGGATTCGAGCTTTGTGGCACGAATAAAATGACTAGGTATAGGCTCGGCGAGCAACGTTAAAACCCACGCGGGAAGGGTCCAGTGGCATTGCAACAATCGAATGACACCAGACTTGGCCGTCGAGAGGCTGAACTGTGAGCAACGGGTAAAACGGGCAACGTTGGGAACCACGGCTGAAGATGTTCAGTAGCAGGCTCGTGATTTATCACCGAACCATACGAGACTTGCCTGTAAATCGACGCCCGAATGACGCGCCGGGGTAAGCTGAAAGTAGTCTGCAGAGTGCCAACACGTGCGATCCTCGACTTTGAGGTTTAAGCTTAATTTAGCAATGTCCGAGACCTGTGCCATCAAAGCTTAAAACTGTATATCGCCACGAAGATCCGTTGCCCGCTTCACGTTGACCGTGACCTGCATGCAATCAAACAAAACAACGAGTAACGGAACTCATGTCAAACGTTATCAAGCTAGCGGTCATGACGACGGGCCACTGTCGTCCCGACCTCAATAATCTCGAGTACTGAGTCAATTACAGATAGAGCACTGCAGCAGCGAACGGCAAAGGGACCAGCGGCCATCAACAAAGAAAAAAAAGCACTCACAAATCTATCTCATCGATCAGTCCACTTGTTAATGAGCCGGCGAGCGTCCCGGCGGTGTCCGGTGGATAATTTTGTGACCACAAGGAACGCCAGAGGGAACAATAACATCCAAAATGCAGTTGATCTTCCATGTTGTTTGTTGAATGCTGTTGGAGGGAACGGCCATGCTTGCAACGCTTCGGAGATGTTTCATTGGAGTGTTACCGGCCCCGGCTCCTTTAATAGCCACCGTAGTTCATATGCAGCGCTTGCCTGGTTATCATACCGTCGTCTAGAAGTCCCTTTTATCACCCAGTTCCCAACGAAACGAGCGATACCAACCCCAATGGAAGCGAGGAATAAGCTTCTATATGCTACGTGTAGAACGAATCGTGAGGATCCTGGCAGAGGATATCCTGGCGCATGTAGTCCGTACATGAAAAGATAACTTTACGGGAAATTAAAACAGCTTATGCAATGATTGAGTGGCTTGCGGGGACAGTGCATTTTACTCCTTCCATGGATACTCGAACTTGGGCTGGTCTTTGCGCCTCCAGAGCTTCCTCCTGGAAGACAATATGAGTACTGATTGACACGAATGTGGATGTGAGACCGACTTCTTCTTAGTCGTGAAGTTCTCGGCAAATACCTCGACGCAATGCTTTACTTTGAACTCTCGAATAAACCGAGGATCCCTTGAACATGTCGAAACTAGGAGAACGGGTAACGAGTATGGTAAACCTTACCAGAGTTCACTGGCGATACCCAAGTCCTTGCAACATCGCATGAGAGCGTTGCTCTTGCATCCTTCGGCGGCAGTAGGGATCCCAGCGGGGTCGAAATACTCGTTTTCACCTCTAGCTATAGCGACGAGTCTGCGAGGAACCCATTATTGTCAATGAAGCATAGTAGTAAGTATTGAGTGGCCCTACCGTCCCTGGCAAACTAATGCATACTCTCTGCTGACTATTTTCGGGCCTACGTTTGTCTCCGTCCTTGGAGCGAGTCCCCAAGCGCCAGGTCCAAAGGCCTTGTTCAAGATACGACGGTACTTGATTTCAGGAAGGTAGATGAGTCCGTCTATACGAATGAAATCAATGACGTATGGCGAGCGAGAGGAGAGGAACACACCAGGTTTCATCTCGATGTCCATTTCGTCGATGGGTGCGAGGAGGATATCGGCAATCTCCCTCGGAAATGCTTCTACGGACAAGCCATAGTAGCTCTTTGACCAATCATTGGCTGCAGTGTCGCCTCCTGACACAAAGTCACCGGGAAAAGCGATTTGAGAGACGCGCGAAGACTCTGCGGAAAGGATGGTGTCTGAAGGTACTTGGTCTTCGAATACCTCGCTGACTCTGACTGCATCTGCTGTCGCTTTAGAGATGTCGTCTTGGGTTACTTCGTTGTTGTTGTTGATGGTGGTAGTTGTACTGGCTGGTGCTTTTGTTACGCGCGAGCTAGTCGCTGCAGAACGAGCAGGGTAGGTACGCGTCGATGTAGCATAGGTTCTATGACACAAATTGCCCACACGCGGGATGTGACGTATGGTTAGACAGAGTCTCGCAGTTTTCGCGACGAATGACATGGTGTTGGCTAAGGTAAAGTTGCACTGCCACTTGAACTTGGGCGACACTTCGCGTAATCAAGTACGAGGTATGGAGGTCTGGATGCATGCTCCATTCGGTACAACGGCATGAACGAAGGCCAGTTGCCTTTACGATCTGACTCGGACTAGGCCGAACGACAACCCTCATGACAATTCCTAAATGTATGTACTTATGATATGCAATTTTTGGTCACCGTAAAAGTCTACTTCGTGTTGAGGTTGTAGACCAAATCACTATCGACCGTTCGGCCGACGGCGGTGATCGAGGGATTTGATGGTACTTGGGGGCAATTGGCCTTCCTTCGTTCATGCCGAGGATGCTGGGTTCAAAAACGTTGAGCAGGATTCCAGACCTCGATAAGCAGGTAGTTTTAGAACTGGCCCAGCTAGTCTCACATGGAATACGTCTCACCTATGTCTGGCATTTGCTATTCTACTTCCACGCTGCGCCTTTATTAACTGGCCGCGACAATCCCCGCAAGCATCCCTCGTTGTCTCCCATGTCGTCTCACTCGCATCTGACAACCAACGTCGCTCAGGAAGCGCGGTCTGTCGGTGCAGGAACCGAAGCAAATCCAGGCGACCAGCCTTACGCCGCCGGGGGACGGCAGAGACCAACGAACGTCACGATCCAGGCTCTAGGGCTGCGCCGGGTATGCTGGCTCGCATCCTATGTTCCTTCACCGCAATAATATACACCACATTGCTGGCCATCGACCTCGTCTTCGTCGTTCGCATGGTGGAAACCGGACGCTTCTTTGACCCTTCCGGATCCCTCGTTTATCTTGGCATCGTTCTCGTGTTCTCTGCCGCCCCCCTGGTAGTCGGCAGCTTGTTTGCTGATCCCTCCCCCTCCCCCTCTGGGAGTTACGGTGAAACTGTTGGCCTGTTTAGTCGGGCACTGTATCACCTTCCGTTTTCAGCCAGAATGGGATACATGTGGTTCATCTCGGATGGTAAGTTGTGCAAATCGTGGTCGAAATGACTAACCTCAAGAGTTCATCAGCCCTCCGTGGCATGCTGGCCAATGGCATGGTTATAGCGATTTTTGCTGTAGCGCAGTCCCTAGTCGACATACCGTTCCGAAATATGGTATTGGATGTTTCGGGATATGCAGGCCCGGTCGTGTTCTCCCGCTTCTGTCAAGCGATCTCCGCTACTCTGCAAGGGATTCCTCCAACGGTATCACGATGGGTCACAGGCAACAGCGGTGTCATTGCGGAGGAGCTGAATGCAACAGCTGTTTCGACGAGCGTTACCTCAGCGACTCGGAGACGAAGGTCAAGACGTTCATCATCTGCGAGGCAACATGGTGAGTTCCAAGCCAAGTTTCAGACGCAGTGAGTGATTGCAACCCCCAGCAGGTGAAACCAGAAGCTAGTCAACATCAGGGAGACTGATCTTGGTTGTGGCTGAGCGCTGAGGGATGGGACTACATAAGGTCTCAATCGACTCGGCAGTTCCCGAGTAAATAAAGCCCCTATCTTGCATTCCACTACAACTCGCCTGGACGCACTCTTCCTCGTCACGTGGCTCAATGCGGAAGTCATCGTGGCCATCGACACTGACCGAGTCCCCTACCCCCAACATCTCATCCGTCGCTTTGAGCTCCTCACAGGCGTCATGACGTTCGTGCTCTCGGGTTGCCTGTATGTTACCGTACAGCGAAAGCCACGTTGGATCCAGGTCTGTTGGCACATCCTGTACCTCGTCTCTTACTCGATAGGGTTCTTTCTTACGGTACCCATCGCCCTGCAGGCGGTGTTCCCTGACCGTAAGTGTCGCATCGTACGAGTGCCATCGGTTCTTGACTTATCTACTTGCACTCCCAGGGTATGTTGGTTTGCCATCTAGCCTCTTGGGCCGTGGTGTGGTCCTCGTCATCGCCATCTATATACTCTACCTAGCTAACATCCCGTACTACGTGCTCACGAGGGCGGCTGCCCTGGGGGAAGAGGGGTTGATTTTCCGAATCTATCGGCTGACTAGACGTGACATGGGGTATGCTGACACCCCTTGGGGAGATGACCATGTTGTTATGGATAACATGGATGAATGAGCGTAGCAGCATGTAAGCACTGTAATTCCAGCCATAATTACTGTTATTTTGTACACATGAATTACGCGTTGAATGACTTCAGGAACACATCATGCACGCACCATAGTCTCGGAGCGGCCCGTCGCGAAGCGTCCGCAACTTGGCGTGGTGTTGCTACGGTACGAATCGATGGGCCGGTGCAAACTGCATGCAACATGCAACAAAGCTCTCTTCACCTGGCTTGCAAGATCAACGTAGGCGTGGTGCAAGTTCGAGAGTCGGACAACCAACGATGTCCGTCACTGTCCGAATGTAGAAAGGCCTCATCGTCAGCATTCCGTTGAAGATCACCCTTTCTGGCTGTCTATCGGACCGAAACGGGTGCAACCAAGATCCCCGTCAGTCCTAGTCAAGTGTCAGCAAAGTGAGATACACCTTGACCATGATCTGTGTCGGTGAGGTCGGCCGATGTCGACTCCAGAGTTGCATCGGCATATTAGTGGTGAGGAGGGTCGAGGTTATGTATACGCTCGCGTCTCCATCCACACTGGCGTATGGGCGTCGACGCACCAAATGGAGGAGCAAGAGTGAGGGAGGTGGCTTTGAAACAAGCCATACCAAGGTGCACTGCCACTCAATTGGAATCGACATGAACTTTACCCCCCGACCACACTCGAGCTTGAGAGTACAAAGGCCATCATCGAGCTTGTCTCAACGACCGCCTTCCAGCTTGTCTTCAGCACGGCCAGCTTCGAGCGCCTCATCGTTGAGACCACAGTCCCGCATCTCAACGCGTCCAAGCTCGCGCCTATCTCGACCCCCCACTCGACAAACCACGCGCCTCTTACCACCATGCCAGTCGCTCGTCACACAAGTAGCCGGATTGTCACCAGAGACGGACGACGAAAACTTTCGCACAGCCGTGGATTTCGTGTCCAAAAACCTAGAATACGCGATCAAGGCGGGTACGAGCACCGACATGACCGCGATGGACAAACACTTTAGAGGGTAGTATGCCCATTGATCGTCTCAATGAGTCAGTACGTTTACGCATTGGTTTGCACATAGTCATGTTCTCAAAGCATCCATCAACTCTCACGACGACCTAGCGGATGCGCTGCAGGAATCGTATCGTAAAGTAAAACAACAAGCCAAAGATCTCACAGATCTCGACGAGCGCATTAAAGTGATTGGCACATGCTCTTACCAGACGGATGTCGTATGCTGACGTTTCACATGTAGTTGTCACGCCTCCCGGACCATCTCCAGTTGCTTGTGCGTACCACTTGTTCCTCTATCGCCCTCTCCCTGACATTTTTGGGGTAGATCTTGCTGTCATCTGCTCCTAGTAGCGCAACACATGCGTTTGCGCAAGCATACAAAGATGTTCGACCGTCGAAGCCTCCAGTACCCGTTACATGGAAGGAGATCCTCGACGAAGAACCGTTCGAAGGACAACACTGGGAGGGAGTATATGGCATACCACCTGGTAGTACTGTCGAAGGATGGGAAACTCGGAGCGGTGGAAGCACCCCGTCCCTCTCACCTTGGGATGAAGAGGACTCTCTGAATAGTGACGGAACGCCATCCTCTTTCGAAGATTTACCTCCCCCCGTGATTGGATCGCCAGAGGACTCTCACTTTTATCACCTTATTCATCATCAACGAAACCACTTCGAGTCGGTCGAACGGCTCAAGGCACGCCAGTACTGGAGGGATGACTGGAAATTTGACGTAGACGTGTCGCGGCCGTTTCATATAGGCGACCCGTCAACCCTTGGTATATATTTTCATTCTTGATTTACTCTCTTTTTGCTTATGCTTGCTAGGTCCTGCGTCGCTTCGTGTGCTTGGGGAGAGAGCAACACTAGCTCTTGTTGGTCCAGAGCGAGAGGTGTGTGCGAAACGTCTTTCTGAGACCTTTGCCGATAATGGGACGTTTAGAAATATATCCACGAACGCGACGCCGTGCGCGAGGTACTGATGTGTCTCCAAGGTCGGAAAAATATGATGATCTATACTACACCAGATACGTTTTCTTCAGTGGTACGTGTCCAACGCCATCTCCGAGGTGTATGTTGGACTGACGAAATGTCAGCCTTCTCCGACAGCGCCACGTCTACTGCACTTTACATCGACAGCCCAATCGTCCATCCTAGGCGCTTTCGCACAGGTGACAACTACTGTATGTCACCTACGAAAGTTTGTCTCTGCCATATTCGACGGCGCCTCCGGTGTCCATGAGATCACTCCGAGCGGAACAATGCGTCTGCTTACTCACAACATCCGTTCAAGAACGATAGAGGCTTTCGCTGACGCTATGGACACACAGATTCAGATATTCGACCGATGGTGTGCCGAGAAGGAAGAGGTCATTTGTCGCGCACAAGCTGGATGTGGTGACCCTCTCCTCGTCAGCCTTCTCAGTTTAGAAAAAGACGTCCGAGACACATTTTCAGGGATCTTTGACGTCGTGCTGGACATCT
Source organism: Boletus aff. mottiae (assembly GCA_038093895.1). Lineage (NCBI taxonomy): Eukaryota > Fungi > Basidiomycota > Agaricomycetes > Boletales > Boletaceae > Boletus > Boletus aff. mottiae. Next base: position 7,249 of record JBBPTD010001398.1, read on the forward strand.
TGCATCGACTCGTCGGATACATATGTCAATCCCACTCCAGACTTGACCAAGCTGTCTGGAATATGCCTAATATGCCTACCCAACTTCCATCCGCTGTCGTTTCGGCACTTTTACTCGACCTTTTATTGCAGGCAACAGAGGAACAATGGTCCATGGGCAATGTCTCTGCTTCAAGCTCTCTCGCTGCTGTCTTTGCAAAGACGTCAGAACCGATCTGGCACATGATCGGGAAATGGCTCAAAGATGGCATGCCCGTTCGTAACACCTGGGATTCCCTAGATGACAACCGAGCCCTCGATGAGGAATTCTTCATAGAAGACAATGAACTTCCCCTGCTGGACCCTGATCTCTGGGCAGATGGTTACGTGCTTCGAAGCCCCGCCATTCTGGAAGATGGGGAGAGGAAACAGCCCGCCGTACCGGCGTTCTTGGGACCAGTGGTCGATCACGTCTTAGAGGCCGGCAAAGCCGTTGGACTACTTCGGATGATGGGTATCCATTTCTTTTCCGAAAACGCAACGGACGAACAACATCCCCTTCTCGAATGGAAGACCTTTACGCGATTGTTTGAGTCTAACGCAGGAAGCCTGAGAGATTCCGAGTCGTTGTCGCATTTGATATTGGAGGAGCTCTCTGCTTATTGCCTCGCTGCTGGTCTGCGACTATCGCGGCTTCTCACCGAGGAATGCGAACTATCGCGGCACCTTGCAGCTTCCCAAGGGCTGTACTTGATGACAAGAGGAGACGTGATGAGCAACTTCACCGATGTCATATTCGCCAAGGTACGATTATCTAGTACTTCTTTCGCTCGCGCTTATGGTATTGACTCTTTGACGTTAAGATGGACAGCCAACAAGCATGGAACGACTTTCATTTCCTGAACAGTGCCTTTAGGGACGTCGTCGAGTCGGCCAACTCGGATTGGATCGATGCCTCCCTCATTCGGCTCGCTTATAGGGGTACCAAAGCAACTACGATCTCCAATACTGTCAAGGCAATTGAGGGGCTGCTCGTCGAATACGCCGTGCCATTTCCCTTGACATATATCTTCACCCCCAGCGTCCTACAAAGCTATTGTTCCCTCTTCGTCTTCCTGCTTCAGGTAAGAAAGGCAAAGTGCGTTTTGGAGAGGATTTTGCTGCGCGGAGCGGTGACGAACGTTGGGCTGCGGTCTGAGCTCAAGGTGTTCTATGCCATGCGAGGGAAGCTCTCGTGGTTCGTCAAGTGAGTGGACGATAATACCAATCCTCAAAGCGTACTGATGGGGGAAACGCAGCACCTTGTTCAATTTCTTGACCACGAACGTATGTTCTCCCCTGATCCCGCAATCTTTAGGATTTGGATCTTATTCGTGTCACTCGTTCAGGTGATCCATGTTCAAGTGCTCAAATTCAAATCTGCATTCAAAGAAGCCAAGTCCCTCGATGAGATGATCAAACTGCATAATGCCCAGTGCGTATCCTTGGATCAAACTACTTACATGCCAACGATGATGACAATATCACCTCAGCCTCGAAACGTTACTGTGTAAATGCTTCCTCGACTCCTCCGTACGTCCATCTCAACGTTTCCTGTTTCTCCTCTCATTCCTTTGCTTCCGTCCACCAGACATCCTCCCTTTCCAAAGCGATACTGGGCATCTTGGACATGTGTCTCCACTTTCGCGCGTTCTTCACCACCTTTGCGGGAGACACGACGCATGACATCTCACGTCTGTCGATCAGTATGCGACGGCATCGAAGTCGTCGGCAACGACGCCAGCGCAAGGACGTCATCGGATTCTCTATACCCTTTCTTACCGATGACGACGACTCGGACTCGGACTCGGACAGCGACACGAATGCCGAACTCGACAGAGCAGAAAGGAGGGAAGCACTCGAACCATCCTTCTCGGTCGCACCGTCGTTTAGTGAAGAGGACTTGCCGACGACGCGGTTGGAAACATTATCGGGAGAGTTGGATGGGTTGGTGAGGTATGTACGGCGTGGGGCGGAGGGGTTGGCGAGGGGGACGTCGGATGCTGCGGCTGCGTTTGGGGTGCTTGCGTTTATGCTTGAAGATTGGGATTCGTGATGACCTTGTTGATGATTACATAAGCATCTCGCCAGCAATGCATAGATAATCATCGCACCACTCACTGAATGCCGCACTCGCCCCCCAACAACACCGGGCCGTACGTCCCATCCTCTCCCGCGCTGAGTTCTCACTTATTTTTGGCTCACCAGTATCTTTCCACCAACCTGAATGTATTAGAGAAGTCAGTTCCCCATCGAGTAGCCCCGAGGCTCATAGGCATGTCATTAACATCTACAGAGGCTGTGAGTCATCCCCGGAACCTTCAGCCGAGTGAGGGATCCTTCTGACCAGTCCAAATGCAAGCAGGTACCTGAATCATTTCCTTGTACGCCATCCCCATCATCCCTGCCTATGTCCGCGCTCGAGGTTCTCATACACAACCCATTCCTTCATTGGTCGACGGTGACGCAAGCATTAATCATGAGTGTCCTGGACACTTCAGACAAATGGCTTTACTTTTCCTAGTGTGATGCAGTACCACGGTAATTGAAGTTGATGGGCGGAGATAAATTTACGAAGTGTGTGTTCGTTGACTTCACTTCCTCGATCGGCCCTTCGATAAGATTTTGATAAGCGTCGACAGGATCCTCAGCTGAGGGATTTGTGTATGGTGGCCACACGTGCCGTCGAAGTATCTCCACGCATGCGACGGCAAGTTGCCAAGGAGACTTGTAACTTTCTGCGGGTTTGTCTTCAAGCGGATCCGCACATAAAAAGGCCAGCTTTTCCATCCTACATGTAAGCGCATCCACTTTCCCCCATTGATCCAAGGGACGATTGCCCAGAGCGTGAAGTTTGCCTTTGTCATAGCGGAGACAGATCCACACAAGCACCCAGAGGAATGACTCCAAGTCGTG
>JBBPTD010001399.1:0-10173 GCA_038093895.1 Boletus aff. mottiae
CGTTTTAATTCTTTGGATCGCATGTCATCCGCTGCTACATGCTAGATGAACTGTTACAATGTATGCAAGCGCACTCGGTCGGGTTGCGTTTAATGTGTAAGAATTTCAGCCGCGTTCGTGTCCCGGAAGTGATGTGTGCATGATCAACAAGCTTTGCGTAGGTATATCTCCCAGACCAACTTTAACCTAGGATAGATTCGTCCGGCATCATATCAATAACGTTCAAGTCCGTAAATTATATTGTTCGTCATGGACATTGTATAACGTACATAATATAATAGCTAGAACCAGTCCCAAGCCAGGAAGGTTCCGCGCTACCTAGGAACGTGCGTCGAGCTGCCTCGAAATGTTCTCGAGCACTATACCTAGATTGCCTAGTACCCATTCTCTCCAATCCAATACCCGGAGCTCCAAAGCAAGCGTGTTTCTCCCATCCGCGCAGGCACCGTGCAGTATTTACCTGAGGTTGCAAGCGACGGGAGGACTTTATGAAACCTTGCTTCAGACCCAGCCACACTTCGAAGTTCGACCTCATTTCTCGTCATAAACAAGAAAAAACGCCTCAGTATGCCCGCACTCTGTGACTTGCCCACTTTGCTTCTTCTAATTCTCCGATTTCGATCCTTTTTACCTAAACGCCTCCTTCTGCCGCCAGTGCCCGACACGCATGGGTCTCGTTCAGTCTCTCCTCACGGCCTGCACACGATGTTGGGACGCCGGCGACACTCATATTGTCATCTCTCCGTCCGGAGGGTGGGCTCATGCCCATGCACGTCCCAAGATTCTGTTCTACGATAAACACAAGCCCTACTACGAGTTTACGAATTTCTCGCCTCACGAGGTGGTGTACGAAGGCAGATGCTATCCGACGAGCGAACATCTCTTTCAGGCGTTCAAGGTGTGTGTTTTTTTTCGTGTTCTCTTGTCCATACAGATGAATGTCGTCTTATGTGAGATGGAGAACTGGACGGGGACGGGGATGGGTTTGTTCGCTTCCATCGTGTGCTGACGCGACGTACGGGATTTGAACAGTTCCTCGACGGGCATCCACAAATTGCGGAGCGTATCAGGACGTGTGGTCCGAAACCGATTCGTGCTTTTGACGAGGCGCATCGACACAAGACGGCCGTGCGGTCGGACTGGTCGCAAGTCCACATCTCCAAGGTGTGTCCCTTTCCCATGCTTTCGTCTTGTCGTGCTTGACACGCTCCCCAACGGACGCACCCTCCGCATCCCACCTGTAGATGGAAACGGCGCTGAAACTCAAGTTTACTCAACATCGAGATTTGAAACAGATGCTCCTCGACACGGGCGACGCAGAACTCCTCGAGGTGTGTACATTCGTTCTCGGCGTTTCTACGCGCTGTCTCAAAAAGGGACATCTTTTTCTTTTTCCTTTACAGGATTCACCACGGGACTGGTTCTGGGGAATCGGTGCGGACGGAACAGGGAACAACGAATTGGGCAAAATGCTTATGCGCTTGCGCGACGAACTTCGTACGTCTTGCATGCGTGTTCCTTTTTACATCTCGCAATGCCTCTGCGGCGTTGTGATACTCACAAGCGTGCACTGTTACTCTGACAGGAAACGAAGCCAACGGGGTTACACCCGCACCGCCGCCGGCTCCAGCGTCCAAGTCAACTTCTAAAACGACCTCGAATCATCGATCTCAGGGACGCGCAGGGACGAGCAGGCGTCAAGCACCACGTATACACGTATCAGGCAATGGCGGTTCGACACATGGCGTGTGTGGGGTAGGTCGTCCTGCACCTCGTGATACGGACGTTGTCGTCATTGTTACGCTCACCTTTCGGTATTGGGCAGTTTTGTCGTGCTAAACCGACCTACCCGCGCTCCAGGTATTGCAGCCGCGCTTGTGCAGATCACGCTGCGACGATGTGCAAGGTGTGTGGGTCTTGGTGCTGCTTCCACTCTTGCCCCACGACGTACTGACGTTTTCGTGTAGTATTGTCAAACGAACCCGAGGGCCAGGGGACAAGGTGCCTATTGCTCGCGGCCCTGCGCAGACAAAGCGCATGGCAAGTGAACTCACGGCGAACGCCTGCTATATCCGCTCCTTTCTCGCTCTTGATTTATGTGGATATTTTATGTGCTATTGGTTAGTTCAAGTTCCATCGACTGATTTTTACATGTATTCTCCATCGTATTTTATTGTACTTGACCTATTTTTTGGACCGAGCTCGGATTGAAGGACACAACATCATGACTTCAATACACCCCCGGAACGAATTTGTACGGGACCCTCTGGGCCCACGCCTCCCATTCTCCCTTGAACCGGGCCCGCAATGACCGCTCCTCGTCCCGCATTCTCCGTATGGCACCTACCGTGCCCAGCATGGTACACACGAGCGCCACGGTGCGCGTGCCAACACTCACTCCTACCTGACTTATCCCCTGACCTCCACCCGTCTTGAGCGCGTCGAGATGGAGCATGACGAGACCGGCCGTGCACAACACGAGCCCGGCGTACCCCGGATGCCGAACGTACGCGTACGGCCCGGTCGTGATGAGCGCGTGGGCGTGCCCGCGCCCGCTGCGCGCGACTCGCGGTACGCATGGGCCTTCGCCTCGGTTGGAGCAGGCGTAGAATTGGCCGAGAGCGTGGTAGGATGCGGAGCGGAGGTAAGCGCCGGTCAGGGCGAGGGCCGTGCCTGCGATGGTCACGAGCGGCAGGGGTGGGAGGGCGAGGGGTGTGGGTAGGTTCAGGGCCAGGGCTAGGCCTGGACTCCATAGTGTCGGGTGTTTAATCCAGGCGAGGAGTGTCTCTGTGGGAGGGATGGAGATGGGGGGAACGGTGGGGAGCGAAGTGGGTAGGTGAGGTGTGAGCACGACGAGCATGTCTGTGAGTGCCGAAGTCCAGAAGAGGCCCTAGTGGGTTCGAGTGTTGAGCGAGAGGAAACGAAAATGAGTATGGGTAAGCGAACGCACCTTGGTAAGTATGGTGGTGATGATGCGGGCAGTGACGCAGACAGTGCGCTTATCTTCGGGCATGTCTGTATGAGGTGTTGAGGGCGGTGACATGGAGACATGGAAGGCGAGGGCAGCAGCGAGGGTGAGCGGTACGCGGACAAGGGACATGATCGTGCTAACGATAATTTGCACGCAGGTGGCAACTTTATGTATGCGACCTGATCCAGGCACTACGGGCATGATTCAGAGCGCCGATGTGATATAAATAAATACCGACCTAGATGGGATCACGATGGATGGATGAGAAACCCGTCTTGCTAGCGCAACCAATACACCGCCAACCTGGCACCAAATGCAACCACCACACCCTCCCTCCCTCGAGGTAAAGGGTCAGGACCCTCAGTGTCTTGACATGTCCCACACTCCCGTACGCGCTCATATCTCCTTTTTCTTGCGTTGCCTTACTCATCTCTTCATCATCCAGGCTATCGCAAAGAGTTTCGGCGTTCATCCCCTCATCGTGAGCGAAAGCCACCTCGCAGCTCAAGATGACAGAGAGGATCTTGCCGTCGGTTCCAACGGTCTCTCATCCGGTCGTGATCAGAACATCACGGATGCATCTCCTCCCCGTGATCCCAACTTCTGGTTCTCTATCTTTGTCCCCACTTCAGTCCCCGGCGTCCAATCCCCAGGGGTCTCAAAACTCACCATTTGGTTGCCGAAGGACCGCGAGATGGTCAACAAAGTCGTCGACGTCTACTTTACTCATCTCAACATCCACCGACCGGTATTTTTCCGCTCCGACTTTGAACGCCGGCTCAATGCACTCTACGATATGGAAAACATCAACCACGATCCAGGTTTTGTTTGTAGCATGTATATCATCCTCGCTCTTGGTACCTTGAGCGAACTCAATCACAAGGCCACCCTTGTCGACATCGCTCTCAAATCTCCCACAGATAGCCCAATTTCTACCAAGAAACTTCTTCCGAGTGAATGGCCCGAGCACTATGCATTCTTTGAGCGCGCCTTGGCCGTCAAACCTCATCTCCGTGTCACTATCACCAGTCTTCAGGCTCTCATACTGTTACAATGGTATCTGTACACAGAGGTCAGCCCTACCCGTCAACCGAGTCTTGTAGCATCCTATACTGACAAAGAATTACGCAGCGACAAGGTCGTTCTCTATGGCGTCTGGTCGGCACTCTCGTCCGTCTATCCATCGAGTTAGGCCTCCACCACGATCCCACGTCCCAGAATAACACTTTTACGGAAGAAGAAGCACAGCTGCGAATTCGATTGTGGGGTATTGTAATCCTCCATGATCGTGGGACGTCTATCCTCCTTGGCAGACCGCTTGCTATTGCTCCATCTGACTCGAACACCCCTCACCCTTCTCGACCCCTCACCGCCCAGCCGCTGGATTTCTCCGAGCACTTTTTGCTATCCCATCCTGTTGCTGAAATTCAGGCTGACATTATCAACTCCCTCTATGCCCCTTCCAACAAGGCTGCAGACGCCGTGATGCGACATGCAACCCGGATTATCAAGAGTCTAACCGAGTTCCGAAGACAGTTACCAGAAAGTTACAAGTATTACTTTGGTGGGACTGAAGATTGGCCACTAGACAAGCGACTGGAACTAGTTCGTGGCATTACGGAGGATCAGGGGCTTACGCTACTCAAGATTGGGATAACAAAGATATTGCTGCTGAGAGCGCTGTTTAGACTGAAAGAGCTCGATTACGTGCGTCGTTCGAAGGCGCTTGTTGATGGTGAGTACCATCTCTCTTTTTTTCTTTCTCTCTTCGAAAAACTCAAACTCGTCCAGCAATTGTCGCATCACACAACATCATCATCATTCACAATCAACTCATTCGGTATCCCGACGCTGCATTTTTTGTCTCTCCCATCCCACTCCATATCGCAGCCATGGTCATTCTGTATGGCCACATGTCACATTGTGAGCGCTTGTCACGACAAGTGATTATTGAAGATGTTTGGATGGCTCTCGACATGCTGCCTCGATTCCGGTGGCGCTGGGAACGGAGGGATTTGAATGGTGGCCACCCTCTCATCTCCAAGCTCGCTGAAAAGGTTCTCAATGTTGACCTTCATTCCGTCAGCCCTCCCAAAGACCCTGTCTTACTTTCTGAACGTGAGTGGGAGACCGAGACCGTCATTATAGGTTCTCCGTCAATGTCGCCTCCACGCCAGGTACACTTGCAACAACAACAAAAGACGCCTGCCTTGGCACACCCACCGTACCAGTCCGAAGCGAACATGAGTGGGACTGCGGTTTACGGGTCGCAGATGGCTTCTCAGAGCACCACACCAGTAAACAGCGTCGGTGCGCAGATCTCGCCCGGGGTGATTGGGGATGAGCTCGCCGAGATTCCGACGGGCTTGTTCTACCCTTTCTACCCTGACAGTCAGATGGATCCCATAACAAATTCGCAAGCGTCTGGGGCGAACGATGACGGGAACGGGAGCGACGAAAATCACCGAGACTATACCCACCTGTTGGCAGCCGCTGCCGTCCAACCTGACGGGTCGAATGGGACCTATGGCTATCAGCCATCGCAAGACTCTTACATGCTGGAAGAAATCCAGCAAGTGCCTTAGCCAATGGCCATACGGGTGCGATATGGATGAACGTCGTGAGTGCTCCGCAGGCATTGTCTCGTCTTTGCTGATGCACTGGTGTGCGGTAACTCTTTCTCGTATTTGTAGAATCAGATGAGTATGCAGTATTGACAGAGACTAGATCGCTGTCTCTTTACTCCTTTTCAAGTTTCCTTGGTTTTGCCTATTTACGCGCTACTTTCGGTTCGAGTTTTTCTGATCTCCTTTTCGACCTCGCCTCGGACAGTCCCTGTACAATACGTTCTGCAACTGGCTCTCTACTCTTCCTCGCTTCTCTTTATACATCGCCAACCTCGACCACTTTCCCATGTCAACGTCTTTCGTGTGCTATCTCTGCTTTCCTCATCGTTCTGTTCTTTGAATCAACTCGCAGTCCATAGCTTATGATCCGTTTAACGAGACTGTAATCACGTAGCCTGAAACATTTATTAGGAAGTCATTTGAGCCAAACAATACAGTGTCACATGCAACTGCGGGAAACATTGCGTGAAATATACACCATGAAACGCAGAGCTAAAACCACACCTCTATGGTGTCCTTGATGATATGAAAGAAAATACACACACGGTCAGAGGATAAACACGTGACAAGGCATCGAGATAAATAGGGCAGTTGACGGAAGGCGTACTGAATCTCGAGGACGTGAACGCGTTCAGAGTGTAGTGCAAGGATGCAGGCGCGACACGCTGGTAGATCGGTGGCGGTCAGATCCGAGTTGGGGTGCAAGGGGACGTTCGGAACGGAGGGGGGACTTACTGAGCGACCGCGTATGTTTATGTTCTCGAGGACGGACAGTACCGAGTTGATCCCGTCGTCACCGAGAGTGAGGGATGGGTTGAGGTCGCTGATGGCTTCTGAAGGGAGGCGAATAGACGGACATCAGGCTATCAGGGAATGCATTGGTAGAGCGGTGCGGCAGTTGCGCTCACGAAGTAACGTGCGTTACCACCCAGAAAGTCGCTGACGGTACTGAGGAGCATGCCTTTGAGGGTTTCGTCTGCGTATCCGCAGGGAGGTGAACGTAGAAAATCGGGTCGCCGTTTGGGAGAGGGTTGTGAGAGCACGCCATAAGTGATGGAAACTCTTTGGAATGCATGCATCGAGGAATGAATAAAAAGGAAAGAGAGAAGGGACACAAACTCTGGGTGACATGCTTTGCTATGCGAGAGATAGGCCCGTCTGAGGTCAGTCTGTCGATGACTGGAATCATCAAGGTTACATATAATCTCCTCCACGGATATAGTTAATCGTGCCCTTCAAAACACGATCGTCGTCCTCCTTGGTGATATCCACACTAGACATGGAACGTCCCTCCTCGAGTTGCGGATGTAAATGCACAGGTGGATATCGCGCCTCGCCGAGCTTGCCACCCCAGTCGAAATCCAACAGCATGACCTCGTCCTTGACGACCATGATGTTTGGTGGTCGCAAATCGCCGTGCACAAACTCATTCTCGTGCATATTTCCAACTATACTTTGCAAGGTAGTGATCCACTTGACTTGGAGGGCAGGATCGGAAGTGGGTGCGAGCATTTCTCCGTTGACGTATTCCATCGCGACGGCGGTGATGCCTCCTGCGAGTCTTTCATAGGCATACAGCTTGGGAGCATGACCGAGACGAGCGCAAAATGCGTGCAACTCAGGCGAATAAGATCGTGTAAGCTTGACGACGAGATCACCACTTGAAGACGAGGCCAAGTAGACGTGCCGCTTGACGTCTTTAGCTATGAACTCCTTCATTTGAAACTCGATGTACTGGGAAGAACTGCTATCGCCGGTGGGCACGGGAAATAAGGAGTCGCGATATCGTCGCAGTCTGTTGAGCTGAGGGAGCATGGGTCGCTCGATAGAGGCTGGGACACCGGGACCGTCAGAGATCCGCTTTGCCTCTTCGTCGATACATTCAAGAAGGACGGTTGCAGCCTTGAACGCAGCATACAACTGGTAGCGATCACTGCCGCCACACTCGATAGGAAGACACCAAAGGCCAGTCGTCAGAGGTACATAAACGGGTGAGAGAACATATGCCAGAGCGAAAAATGTGACGGTGGGACCTGATGGAGTCAATAGGCAGAGTCAAAGAATGTTTAAATTAAAACATACCGATAATGGTTATGCCAAGTGTCGGCAATCTCGACCCATTAACCGCCACTGGTTTCGCATCGCAAAGGCCATCAACTAGAAGTTTGTAACAGGCAACCAGCTCGGCTATCGCGATGGCTTTAGTGGGTCCCTCGTTCTTCAATTCGACCAGGGTGCAGGGGATATCACGGTAGCAAGAGAGGCCATCAGTTCTTGGTGGTGAGCCAACGCAAGCGCGAGAACCGCCCGGTCGAGGAATCTCAGCTGGTACAATCGCCCGACGAGAGTCCTTCTGTGGAAATAACTTATTCAGAATCGCCAGTGTCTCCGTGCGTCTCTCTAGTTCGTCAACGTAAATTCGAGACATGGCGGTTACAAATTCGTCAATGTGGATGTGGAGGGTGCCCGAGTCAGGTTTGAAATGGGTTGCTGACGCAGCTCGCCAAATTTCAAGGAATCTTCCGAAGCCGCCGAAGAGGACTTCAATGGGCGGGAGAGCCTCTTCCGGGAAATCACCGTTGTAACCAGTGGGTTGACGGTAGTCGAAAAGGCGCTCCCTGTTTTGGCATTGAACAGAGCGATAGTAAGAGTCACCGATCGAGGATGGGGCCACAGCAGTAAATTTCTGGCGTTTGGTACATTCTGCGGCATTTTCCAGAGAGAGTTCATGCTTTCGTTCTGCAATTCCAAGATTAGGAGACATCACTTTAAGCGCGAACATGCTCACTTGGAGGAACCGCTTCCACTGTGGCACACGGAAACTTGGAGAAGGGTATGTCATTGAACGCTGAGAATAGCTCGGAAAAGTTGCGAAGCGGTTGATCCTTTGATGTGGTGTCGAGTAGTTCCTCGCGCTTGATGTAAGGAGTCTTGTAAAATGCAAAATCAACTTCTCCCTTCAAAGTCGGGTCCACCTCCTTGATTAGAAGTAGAAAAGAATCCACGCTCTCGTTTTCCTTCGCATCGACTCGGACTGGCAAGAAACGTCGTATATTTGGAATCCAAAAGGTCACGGTCAAAGGGACGCCTGTCGATAGAGTGTTAACCGCGTTGCACTCCAGTCACAATCGATCCATACCGCGATCCACGAGCACAAGGTGGAGGCGATGCCGCTGAGGGCACAGTCCGAAAATGTCTTGCATTGTCAGGTCAAAGGCCAACGGCGGACCAAGGTTGGATATGGAGACCGCCCCGAGGGTGACATTCATGGCGTACTCCTTAGGGAGCCTGTAAAGGTCTGCGAGGGATGTGGGAGACTCGCTCTTTGAGTCTCGCAAGATGAGCTTCTTGCAACCATCGACAGTTGCATTGGGCGGTGCTTTGATATGGGCAGGTGTGAGATTACCATATCTGAGGTAGTAATAGGACAAGGTGAGGTCGGACGACATCACAGCTGCTTTCAAGTTTACAGAATCCGGCCTACTCCCGAATACAGTACAGATAGCTGTCTCCGTTGTTTCAACCCAACATGGTCAGCATCTTCGTCCTAATTTCAGGGAACGCACTCACGCACCAACGATGCAGACACAGGGAAGACTGTTTCAAGCTGGACCGTAACGCCAGGAAATGGGCGATCAGTCAATAATTTCGGGTGCGTCATATCCAACAACTGCAAATTCATAGCGTTTTTTGTTGCTCGCTCCGCCTCGCTTTGGGACGTTTCAACGTTTGCGCGATCCACCACCAGACACCTGTATGGTCAATCGCGCTTCCGAGTTTCTCAGACAACAGCAGCTATCTTGCACTTGGCGACGTGACTGGAAAATTTACCATACGCAATCTTAATGGTATCATCTCCAATTACTATCTGGTTGGTCAAAGAGATGGCCCTCGGCCTGGGTAATTCGAGGCTCTCTACAGCAAACTTCGTACACTGGGGTTGTACACTAGGGTTACGTTTCGGTGCGCTTTCTCGCAATCTGACTTGCGTCCAACTGAATGTCAAGCCAGACGGGTTGAGCGGACCAACCACCCAGCCCAACGATCGCCCTCAAGCAGCACAAGGCACTCCGCTACGCGCTTTAGACGGCACTTACCGCATCAAGAGCAACACTCTCGCACTGTACCTCACTGCGTGCCTACAAGATTCATGTAGCATGGTTGTCATACAAGAATCGGATGAATCCAGTGTTTATGTAGACTTAGCATGAGAGAACGTTATATAATCTGCTCCTTCCAATCGGATCTTGTCCATTCGCATCCAACGCACCCTCCTCTCCTCCGCACCCACTTGCAATCCACACACGCCCTCGCAGCTCGCAAAGTCCTACACACATTCAAACTTGCCGACATTGGCGAAGGTATCACAGAATGTGAAGTCATCAAGTGGTCCGTGGTCATTCCCACATCCCCATTCCGCACCCTTTGCTGCGGCTGACACTCGGCCTTGTACAGGTCCGTCAAGCCACAGTCGCTCGTGCAGAGTTTTGATGCGCTGTGTGAAGTACAGAGCGACAAGGCGAGCGTGGAAATTACCTCGCCGTACGACGGGGTCGTGAAACAGCTCCTAGTGCA
>JBBPTD010001400.1:0-10170 GCA_038093895.1 Boletus aff. mottiae
TTACGCGTACATGTCAGCGACATATGCAGAACGTGGTGACTGGTCATCAGCGAAGAGCATACTGAAAAGATCAGGTTTGCTTGGAGCCTGATTACAACAAACCAGACGGTCAAAAAGAAAGGAACGGGGCACCTCCCGACCTCTACCGATATCAACACAATCGATAACTTGTCTGACGCAGATGGTCGCACTCACCAAGTCGTTCGTGGCGTTGCTCGCGGCCGCGGGTGCCAGTGGGCTGCTGGGGCGCGAATGATGCGCAAGGACGAGGCGGCGGTGCGTCAAGCAGGAACTGCAAAGCGATGGCAACGCAGTCCTGGACCTGCCGTCTTGGGCGCAACCAAGTACTTGTGATCCTAGCAGAGTTTTGGGTCGATGGGAACGCCCTTCCGTTTGTCGATTTGGGCTGGGTTAGGTATACTTCCATCCTTATTAAAACTCTAGACCATCGGACTCGGGTATCACACAGTCCGTGCATTCGTTAAGATCCGGAAAAACGCCACTTACTGTGCAAGGTTTGATCGGATGACCCCCGCCTTCAGGCACGCAAAAGACATGTGCAAGAATCCGTGGGCACGGCACCCTCGAACCATGTGCATGCTCTGTAATTTTACTCTCGTCCCTGACCGGACGTGACGACATTCCCACACGCTCACCCGAAAAAACAGAGAAACCAAGAGGGAAAGCATGTCATTGAGAGCATGGATATGGCATAGCAAAAAAGTGATATGGGGGCATAACAGGACCGAAAATCATACAGCATAGATCGTAATCGTGACATCTAGATGCAGCAAAAAAAGAGTATCACAAGGAAGAAAAAAAGGAGCGTTTTGGCGACGACTGACCCTAAAACTCGGCGTGCACACCATTGAGACGGGGCTGTAAACTCACGCCAATCGTCTGCCTCAACAACAATTCCACCCTCTCCCGCTCGTCCGAAATCCGTGTCATCTCTTCTTCCCATCGCGACACCCGGTGCTCGTAAATAACCCGCAACGTTTCGAGGCTGCCCAAGGTCGTCTCGAGCGCGCGTTTGAGGTCGTCTTCGCGGGCTTCCGAGGACGCGTCGGAGCCATCGCCTGAAATGCTCGCCGAGCTGCGGAGACGTTCGAGGATGGAGGCGGTGGTCATCCGTGAGCGTGTGGCGTGCCGACGGGATGCGACGCCTTTGAAGGCGGTGCGGATCTGTGCCATTGCGGGGGACTTGATCAGTTGGTCGCGTCGCACGCAACGCGATGTCAGCGCATGCAGTTTCGTCGAGTGGGATGGCGCCGCAAGGAGAATCATTGTCGTGTCTGTCTCGCAGTCCAACGCTTGGAACTAGACAGACACTCTGTGATCAGCACAGGCAGCGAAAAAAAAGGGGCAAACGGAAGCAACCCGTACCGCCTGCTGCAACGCTTCCCATCGCGAATCCCACTTGCGTCGTCTTTTTTCCATGTTGGATATAAAGGACGGGTGATACTCGAGATCCAAGAGTTCGTCCTTGTCGCCCTCTTCGTCGACCCACTCCGCGTCGTCATCATCAATTCCATCCCCGTTCACCCACACTGGTTCCTCGTGCACCTCGTACCCTTCACCGGCCGTCTCCTCGCCCGAAGAATACGGCTCCGGACTTGTATCTCTCGGCTGTGTGCTCTCCACGCGTGGTGGTGGCTTCACCGTCTTTTGTTTCACCCCCAACGCAGGCGTCCGCAAGTTGAACGACTTTTCTCGCCGCTTCAATCCCCTTCCACGACTGGTTGGGAAAGGCAAACTGACGGGCTGATGACTCGGCGAAGACTGTAAGCTCATTGAATCGAATCGGCGACCGCCAAACGCTCTGGAAGCTTGAAGGAATGCCCATGGATTGTATGCCGCACCTGGGAATGGCGTCGAGGAAGGAGAGAACGTGGAATCGCTCATGGCTGCATTGTTGTTGAGCGCATACATTTGCATCTGAAGGGCAAGCTGCTCTTCGATGACCGACGGATGGTTCGGATCGTAGTTGGATGATGGGGTGGGAACAGTATGTACGGGGTATGGATTGCGACGGACGTGGGTGAAGGGATAAGGATACGGCGAACCAACGTGGGGGGCAGGACTGGGTTGGATGCTAGAAATGAATGGTGATGGTGATGGTGCGGCAGTTTGGCTGTGTGGTGTAGGAGGAATGGGAGCGTTTGGGCGAGCGGACTGAAAGTAACTTTGGAGGTATGCTGCCGCGGCATCGTCGTAATATTGGTCTTCCAAATGGACTTGAGTCTGAAGCGGATGTGGTCGAGCATTTTGTTGGTTTGGACTCTGGGCCGGGTGCTGCTCCGCACCGCGATTGCTTCGATCGTCTCGGTTGTCATTGAAAGAACGGCTTTGTTGGCTTTTGATTGTTTCTTCTGGTGCCCCATGGGCCTGCTCAGCGTTCACCTGCACGAGAAGCAGAGGCGACTCACGGCTCTCTTCAGCTGATCTAGCTGGAGGCCTGACATTGACGACAGCATCAAAGCTACGGAGACCAAGCTGGTCAGTGGAACCGTTGCGGTGGTGTTTCGTAAGACTCGCAAAACGATTGTTGGGGAGAGAGGAGGCATAGTGGCGAGCCTGATATGACTCTGGGAGGGTCACGCTTGGGGAGCGAGGGGTATAACCTCCCGAATCGCCATCACGATCGTTGTCATTCCCAGGGCGCATATAACCGGTCTCCGTCTCTATCAATGTGTCATCGTCGTCATCGGGAGGGGGATTCCCACCGTGATCATATTGGAGATGACCGGTACTACCCTTCAACGACGCAGCGACGTCGTCTTCGGGCTCCTCCTGTACAGGAAGAGACTTGTCAGGCGTGCGAGTTTTCATCGCCTGAAGGGGAGGTGTTTGGCTAGCAAGCTTGCTGACTGCAGGTGGCGTTGCGCGGGTATTCTCCGCGTTGCTCGCAGTAGAAGACTTTCGAGCAGTTGGGGGAGTCGGGATCCGGACATGGGCGCCGGAAGAAGATTGGTAGGACTCGCGCTTTAGGGAGATATACTCTCCCGCGGGGGCACTTTCACCGGAAGAACCTTGGGGAGTGTGATAAGGCGGGGACACCCGATCCGGGGAAGTGCCTCGTGCCTGAGGGTGTCCCTGAGGAGAGTAGGAGGGAGAGTTACCGGGACTTGCAGGGAGAGGACGACTTCGAGCTTGAATACTGTCGCTCGGCTGAGGGTCCCTCTCGCGTTCGCGTTCGTTGGCACGAACTTGTCTCCTGGCAGGGGGACCGGCCATTCCCTGGGAATTGTCAGCGTCTTTGTTGATCGAGTGTTCGCTTGCTCGAACGCGGTCAAGGACCGAGTCCTTGTGGGGGGAGGGGGCTTCGCGAACATAGACTGCGCCGCTCTGGGCGCCACCGGCGTACGCAACGCCGGACGTCCCTGGAGCAGCAGGTTGCTGACTCAGGGTCTGCGCATAGTCAGCGCGCTCGATCTCTGCCATCAGTTCGTCCGTCATCTGCCAGTGTTCCTCCATGGCATGGAAGGAAGCGAGAAAGGGGGGAGCAATCCTGTTGATTGGGCGAGGGTATCCCATAGTGGGATTCATGGGTACGTGTGCGTGGATGTTGGGCTGGCTGTGAGAGTGCACTGGAGGAGGAGGGGGCTGCTGGGGAGGGGACTGGTGTATGTTGGGCTGGCTGACTATGTGGAGCGGTGGAGCGGGGGGCGTGTAATGCCCCTGTATGTCTTCTCTTGAGAGAGGGGGTGGATTTGGAGGCGATGGATGCTTTGACACGTTGTTTGACGGCTGCGCCATGGGGGGAGTGGTCGAGCGCCTGTGTTGGAGGGAGAGGTTGGCGGAAGGAGGGCTCTGTTGTAACTGGCGCTGATTGGGCTGCACGTTGGGCGGGTTGAAAACTTGCATGACTGATGGGACGATCGGCAAAGACTGCGTTTTTATGGTTCGCTGCCTGTCACGAGGAGATGGGGACATTTCACGGGGAGGCGAGTTCTGGGACGAGCCTGCAGGGATGTGTGGTCAGGGGCTGTTGGTGGAACACAAAGGGAAGATCTGCAGCGAGCAGGGAGGGTTGGGTGGAGGTATGAGGAGCGGACCATGGCAGAAGCACGGATGATCCAATGGAAGGGTTGGCACGAGACACTCACTTTGCAGATACATCTGGGACTTTCTGGATCTGTGTGGGGAGTGACTTGACATGGGGGATGTGTTTTAAGATGCGCCTGACAGAGGGAACAAAAGAAAGGTGAGATCGGTGCGCTGATAACCAGACGAGAAAGAACGTACGCGCGTTTCCAACGTGGTCCGTTGCGTGCATGGACTACAAGGGGTCGGCAAACCACGAATGGAAGTGCCTCGAGGCATATCCGAGTCATTTCACTGCCAACCTCATTTCACCACCCAAAAAATCACAAAAAAACGGAGAGAAATAGAATAGACATGTAACACTTTCTCTGGAATGGAATCGACGAAAAAATTTATATAATATTCGTTGTGTCATGTCACGCGTGTCACACAATAGAAGGGGCAATGTCGAGCCCGACGTTCCCTCTCCGTAAACGATGCCGTCCAGCGCAGCGAGCAAGAGGTAAACCGACACTGCATTCAACCGTGCTATTGTTCAACAGCTTGACAGGTTCCTCCACACTTACGATGCTCTCCCACTCGACGCGCAGCAGCTTCTCGTCCAGAAGCATCTTGCGCCCCTGCTCGACCTCGTCTCAAAAGACAAGCGACACAAGGCGACCGCCTCCGCCACAGTGATGCAGCAGCGCTTCGCCCGTATGCCCGCGTTGAACCCCAAGGCGAAGAAGGCAGAGATCGCTTCACTCTTGCTCGAGCTGTCGCGTGACTCGAAACGCTCCGTCATCAAGGAGCGCTCTCGCAGAGAACAACTCCTCTCCGAAGCCATCGACACTCTGGTCAAATGGCTCAACGACATCTGGAAGGTCGCGTTCGAGTTCAAGACCAACTACAAGGTCGCACATGCCTGCCTCCTCTTTGCCTGCGACGCGCTCGATCGGATCGGAAACGATTGTGGAGGGCACGTCTCTGCGTAATCTCTCCTTCCTTTCCTCTCATTCCTCTACAGCTGCAGATGCCTCTACGCGAGCATGTTCATTCCCATCAAGATCACGAGATCCTCCGGCAAGCTCGTCAGGTCATTTATGCTCAACGGCGCCCACAATCTCGAAAACGTCATCTTGTGGATATGGCGCGACCTCTTTATGACCATCCTCGCCACAGGGACAAAACGGCAGAGAAGCGTCGTCCCTGACATGATAGACGACATCCGCGTCCTTCTCGGCTGGCGCGCCCTAGAGCAACTCTTGCGTGGTGGTAACAAATGTACGTCTCCCCATGTCATCTCTCCCATCCTCCTCACATCTCTATCTCAGCTTTCTGCGAGGGCCAGGAGGAAGACGAGGAAGAGGGACTCTTCGTCGCTCAGCACCAAGACCACACTAACGAGTACCCCGACATTGTCGACGACGACGACGACCAGAATTATACTTCCGACGATTGGTCGACTCTATGCGACGAACTTTATCCGAGATGCTTCTATGCCTCCCATTGGTCATGGCGCTTCACTGACCAGCAGCCACAACTGCGTGACCTCGTTCACAACGCCCTCCTCGATATTTTCAAAGTAGCACCCTCGGGTCCGCTATATTCCAGCATGATCGCCATCGCAGAGGACGAGGACGAGTTGGAGGAACAACTTCATCCGCTCTTGATGTCTGCGGCTGGCCACTCCTCCGACAACCTTTCAGCAGCGCTGGGTATCATGTCCCTGAATAACAGATCAGACAGTGTCGACACCCTTCTCAATGCTCACAAACATCTCTTACGCCCACAGGATGCCGCTTCGTTGCAATTTGCAGTATTGATCATGTCGAGCAACTTCTTCTATCGCACACACGCCATTTCGATCGTCGAGGAAGAGCTCATGGACGTCACAAAGGTATTCCGCGCCGCTATTCGCTTCAGCTTTTGCAACATCGAGTCCGAGAACAACACAACGGAACTAATACAAATTCTCGCTCTCGGACAAGACTCTCTCAACCGTCGTACGCGTGTGACACGATGGGTCAAAGGCGTCGTGACACCACAGGCTGATACTCCACATCCCATGGCGTTCGCTGCACTCGTGATGGGCCTCCCGTTTCCCCCGGGGGTCGAAGCCAGCGATGAGGGCGACATGTTGGGTTTCTTTGAAGTGGATGGAGACGACCCAGAGGGGGAGGATTTGAGAGAAGAGTTTAGACCAACCATCAAGGCCCGGCTGCAGGGATGGGTAGATACCGCGGTCGCCATCAACGGCGGACCAGCGCTGCTGTTGAAAGTGTACGCCAAAGTCATTGTCGACTTGCCCTTCTTGAAAGGAAGCGACGTGGTAGAAGAAATGTCCGCACGGTACGTCGCGGTCGTGTCCTTGTGACTTGACTGACAAGTGCGATCTCCAGGATATCTGACCGGCCGAGTAAACACCACGTTTCTGATGCGCTCGAAGCGTTTAGGGATTTTTGCGAGAAGCAGCGTCGGAATCTTGCGCTTGCGCGGGGCAAGGCGTCCCGGGCCAAATCCGCAGCAACAGCGAGCACGAGCCGTGCTGGCATGTCCGGGACCGGGCCGGGGTCGGGAGCGACGTCGTCTGTTCCGCACACCGCGTCGCAGCCGACGGCGGGTCCCATCGAGGACGTCGACTGAGAGTGTCTGACAATCCTTGCGTAGTATACTGTATGCTCATGTGTGGTTTCTACATTACTGGCACCGCAATCTACATACTTGGTGATTATAACGAGGGCCCTGTCAGGAACAAACAGTGACAAACAGTGAAACGCCTGCTTGTATTCCCGATTTGGGCATGCGTTTGTCTGTGACGTATTCACTAATTTCACTTGCACAAGATGTGTTGTATCTCCGTCGCCGAGAAATTCTCCAAAAACAAGGACCCACACGTTTATGGAATCTTCAATCCCATACGCGCACGGGACTATGCAGTCTTTGCCTCTCTTTTTGCGCCGCCTCGTGCCGTCGGCGTGGTCTAGATCGCATCCCCCAATTCATCTCAACTGCGATTCGTTCCGCATATGACGCCCCTTGTACACTCATTTCCCAGCAACAATGGGTATATAACGGGCCATTTCTTCAGCCTATTTCTCCAGCTTGCTGAGCCCCCTTTGTACACTGTGCCATTACCCTCTGAGCAAGCCTCTCGCCTTTCATTCACTGCTCGTTCTTTTTCACAAACACAAAACTACCGCGATGAAGATGATCCTCTTTCGCTCCACCTTTGTCTCTGCCAGCACGATGCTCCAAACCATCGCCCTCCTCTGCATATTCCTATCCATCACCTCTGGTGAGTCTCCCACACATCCATTCGTTCTCTCTGGACTAACACGTTCTAGTATCCGCCGTGCCACAGTATGGGAGACCGTCGTTCCACGTGTTGGACGAACCAATCCCGTCCCGTCTCGCTGTACCACTCGTCGCCGATTCCTCTCAGGAGCCATCAAGCGTCGCGCCAACCCCTAGCGCCACCGCTAACGTCAACTCAACCGCAGAGTCCACTCACGTACGTGTCCATTTTGACGACCAACGTTCCACCGCTGATACCTCGTTTCTCATTTTCTAGACGTCGACTCCAACAGCGGTCGCTCAAACGAGTGGCGCGTCGCACAGTCTCAGTGTCGGGCTGGGTGGCGTCCCCGTTGCACTCATTTTCAGCGCCGCTGCGTCGGCCGCTTGGCTCGTGTTTTGAGCCGTCCGTTCTGGAACTGGTATAGATGTACCTTTTTTGCGTTTGCGTTAGGCCCCTTGAACGGGGTTCGAGCGTTTGTTTATTGCTAAATTTTCTTCCTATTCGCCGCTCGCTTCATCATACGTTTTTTAAAATCTCGGACTCGTTCAAAGCATCGAGACATATTCACTGTTTTCATCATCATTTGTATCCAGTTCGTCTGTCTGTATCGTCCTGTATATCGCGCGGCCTCGACTCGGACGCCGTGCGTCTTTGCTTGCATTTCTTTTGTATCTGGTATACCCTACATGACTGTCTGGGATTGTATCGTACCCTACCGTACCTCTTCGCGTCCTTTTCTCGTCATATTTGTATCAAGTTAGACCACGCTGTCGTATCTCGTGTCGAATGCATTCAGTCTAGATCTATCGTTGTTTGCTCTCGTGAATTAGACTAGATGATCGTACACTGTCTAGGACGGACAATGATTCAATCCCAACAAAAGTGTGTACCGGCACTGGCACGCTGCCAATACCATCCCCAGCCCTTCTATGGCAAACACCCACCAGATACTGCGTGATCTCAGCTGGAACGCAGCCTGTCCGAGCAACGTATCAGCCACCCCGTCATCCCCCTTGATTAATGCACGCGCATACTCACCACGAATGCAAACTCTGGTACCACATGTCTACTCAGATCGACTTCATGTCAAAAGGGTCACAAATCATGAGCTCACTTTTGTATCGCGACGCGCGTCCTGACAAGCATTTGCAGGCGGTAAGCTCTGGTCGCCGTTTGGAAACACGTCGATATTGGCGCATTCGACCCAGTCCGTGTGGAGCGGTGCATGAATCGCTTCCTTGACCTCGCGGCGGTCAAAGTAAATGGGTGACTGAGGAAAGGGTCCGCTGTACAGTACCATGATCATGTCGCTCTGTGTCTGGGAGGGAGTGGAACGAGAAAACCATAAGGACAGGAAGCCGAGGACGTCCACAATGTTTTTTTTTTTTTTTCGCAGTGTCAGAGTTTGTCTGATCGATGATTTGTCACTTGCCGTGTCCCAGGTACGATATATGTCGAATGCTGGGTTGATTATCAACGCAGCATTGAAGATGTCGTCCCAGACATCGCATACATCCGGAAATTCAACAAAGCATCCTGCGAGAGGGAGTAGCCCTTACGGTGGATACATAAATTGTAGAATTGCAAGCAGCGGCTGTCTGATCGAGGTACTAGTCGAGAAAGGTTTGACGAGTGAACCAAGGCGTGAATTTGTAAGAGCGCAATGTAAGAAGGATGGGATCTTACTTGAATGAAAACAAGCCTTGGTGTTTGTGGACAAAGTCCATGGCAGTCTTCCTGAACAATATCCCATGAAAGCATTGCTGGATCGTGTCGCTTTCAAACGTGAATGTTCCCGACAATCGACGAGCACGTACGATCACTAATCCACATTCCTTGAAGAGAAAGATCTAACAGCATTGGGTGCTCATAGATATAGTCGGCGATATCTACGAATCGTGAGTCTTGTTTAGGATCAATATCACTTACGCGACCTACAAGGAATGTATGTGCCAGCATACTAGACCAGAAATAATGAATTACTCATCCCACACAAAATTAAATTGAGAAGCTCACACTTTCACCAGTAATCCAGAGTTTCTTTCCCTTCAGTTCGGAGAATACTTCGAGGAATTGTTGCAAAAATCCAACGAGTTGTTCAGCGAGCTGGTCCTCATTCTCGACATTTGGAATCCCTTGTGAGAAGCCAGTGCCGACAGGTTGCTCGACCCAGAGAGGTGGGTCCAGCTGTGTTCATTTATCGTAGGCCTAACCTAACCACGAAAAATGCCAAATGACGTCATGAGAATCTGGGATGAAAAGCTGGAGCTCAAATATTTCCACTATACCTGGCGCGTCTCGTTCGAGTTGTTGCTAATCGGCAGCAACCCAGCCCAAATCGACAAACGGAAGGGCGTCCCATCGAGCCAAAACTCTGCTAGGATCACCAATAACGTAAATCACCGAGACGACCATTGAGAATAAACCACAATCATCCCGACTCGTCAGATGCCTTGGGATTCGTGAATGCGATATTTTGCGGACCACTTCGTGTCACGTTGGTTGCGCCCAAGACGGCAGGTCCAGGACTGCGTTGTTATCGTTTTGCAGCTTCTGCTTGACGCATCGCCGCCTCGTCCTTGCGCATCATTCGCGCCCTAGGAGTCCCACTAGCAGCCGCGGCCGCGAGAAACGCCACGAACGACTTGGTGAGTGCGACCATCTGCGTCAGACAAGTTATCGATTGTGTTGATATCGGTAGAGGTCGGGAGGTGCCCCGTTCCTTTCTTTTTGACCGTCTGGTTTGTTGTAACCAGGCTCCAAGCAAACCTGATCTTTTCAGTATGCTCTTCGCTGATGACCAGTCACCACGTTCTGTATATGTCGCTGACATGTACGCGTAC